>JAGFNQ010009818.1:0-49359 GCA_024364735.1 Boesenbergia rotunda | reverse complement strand
TCTCCACTGAGAAGGAGACATTTACTATCCGGGGTTCACCGAGGCTTGATCTGTCGACGATTAAGGGATCGTCCACCTCACGGGCACGCCAAGGAGTAGGAGCAAGTTATCCCCAAACCTTGTAAATCATCCTTGTTGTAACGCCCGCTTTTTTTTTATAAAGCGGCGTTACGCTAAACATATATGTACATATAAAACATCTTAATGCAGCGGAATAATAATTTTTCTTCTACACATGCTTTTAACCATGCAACTAGTACATAAATCATATACACATGCATAAGTTATCATTCATGGACATGGTGACATTATACTTAACATAATACCAGCATATATAGCATCATGATATCAACTTTCCATAACTTATCCATAAGCATTCCAAGTAGCAAGTAGCTCGTTCATAAACTTCATGAATAGTAAGTTGTTTCTCGGCATAACTATCATAAGTTGAGCATAAACCAAAATAAGCATTTTCAGTGCACCAAACATGCGATAAGTAAAATGAGAGGAATCCTTAGCCATGTCACTACCACACACACATGTTCTTGCCTCTCCTGCTGCTTCCCTTAGTAATCTCTTGCTTGATCTACGGCATAAGAAAAATAAGACTATAAGCACATAGGCTTAGTAAGACCCTTTTCCTACTCATAAAAATCCATACGTCACATAAACATAAACATAATGCTTCAATCCTACATATCATAGCATACTTCGTATCATAAACATAAACACAATCATGACATCATTCTTAGCATGAACATAAATAGAATCATGGCATCATAATTTAGCATGAACATAAATAAAATCATGGCATCATAATTTAGCATGAACATAAACACAATCGTAGCATCATAAATTAACATGAACATAAACATAATCATGACATCATAATTAACATGAACATTGTTGATGCAGTCTGGCCCGGTTGTTGTTTTGGTGTTTGACAATGATTTATGTTTGGTTGAGCGAATTTGGGTTAAAGTTCTGGTTGGGGACTGGGCATGAAACCCTGGTGAGTGAAGCCAGGTCCTAGCTTGTGAAGCTAGGTTGAAATCCCGGTGAGTGAAGCCGGGTCCTGGCGAGTGAAGCCAGGTGATGGAAATCCCGGTGAGTGAAGCCGGGTCTTGGTGAGTGAAGCCAGGTGATGGAAATCCCGGTGAGTGAAGCCGGGTCCTGGTGAGTGAAGCCAGGTGGTGAAAAGTCCTAATTCGGAAGGTTGGGTGAAAAGTCCTAGATTGGAGGGCTAGGTAAAAAGTCCTAACTTGGAGGGTTAGGTGCAAATTCCCATCTTGGAGAATTAGGTGAAAAAGTCCTGGCTTGGAGGGGTCAGGTGCCTAGCTTGGAGGGCTAGGTTGGATGAAGGTCTAACTCGGAGGGGTTGGGTGAAAAGTCCTAGCTTGGAGGGCTAGGTGAAAAGTCCTAGCTTGGAGGGCTAGGTGAAAAGTCCTAACTTGGAGGGTTAGGTGCAAATTCCTAACTTGGAGAGTTAGATTGAAAAATCCTTAGCTTGGAGGGCTAAGGTGAATGAAATCCTAGCTTGGAAGGCTAGGTCTGCGTCCCTGGATCGGTCTGGTGACCGATCAGGGAGTTGGCACGCTGCTCCTTCGTGGATCGGTCTGGTGACCGATCCAGCGATGTCTGATCGGTCTGGTGACCGATCAGGGAGTGTGTGTGTCACTCACTGCATAGCTCCTGATCGGTCAGCAGGAGTGTGTGTTTCACTCACTGCACAGCTCCTGATCGGTCTGGTGACCGATCAGGGAGCGAACAGTGAGTTGAGTTCCCTTGCTAATCAGGTCCAGAACGGTCCGGTGACCGATCAGAGACTTAGGATTTGATTAAAGAATCACTGTTCACTCAAGCCTGATTGGTCTGGTGACCGATCAGGCAGGAGCCTGATTGGTCTGGGGACCAATCAGGAGTGTGCAGAAACTGCTGGATCGGTCTGGTGACCGATCAGGCTCCTCCTTGATCGGTCTGGGGACCGATCAGGAGCAGAACTTTAATTCAAATATGCTATCAGAAGTCTGTTTTCACTGCCGATTCTCTGCTACTTGCTGATTTCTTTTTGATATGCATTGCTAAGCCTCTGTTGGAGTGTGCAGGTGATAGCAGGTGATTTAAACACTCAAGGAGGGTCAATGAGAGGCTTTCCTTGGAGCAGGTTTGGATCTATTGTGTTTTCAGGTCTCAACGGCGTCTGGCGCAACTGGCAACTGACGAAGGCGCGACTGACAACTGACAGAGGCTTAGCTGGAGGAGTGTCTAGTGGACTGAGTGCTCAGAGAGGTCAGTGGGTCAAGGTGTGAGTCAGTGGTGCTGATGGAGCTGGCGACGTTGAGCAGGAGCTTAAGAGACAAAGTTGGATGCAGAGGAGCGGAGTGAACAAGACAGAAACTTGGGAAGTTTGGCTGGGCTGTGTTCGTGCTCTCTGTTGCTTTGTGCTTGAGCGATCTTGTTACATCTTTGTGAGCTTGTCTTCTCGAGTGTCTCTGTGCTTAACTTGTATCTTCTTGAGATCACTTGTGGAGAGGTTTCTCCACCGAGAAGGAGGCTGCTACTATCTGGAGTTCACCGGGGCTTGATCTGCCGACGATCAAGGGATCGCCCACCTTACGGGCACGCCAAGGAGTAGGGGCAAGTTATCCCCGAACCTTGTATATCGCTGTGTTAGCGTTGGTTTGATTCCTTTCTCTGTTTTATTCTTCCTGTTGCATTTTGTTTCCGCTGCTACTAATCTGATCACAGGAAGAAAGTTCAAAGAAGAGGGGGTGATTTGAGTGTTTGGCTATATTCACCCCCCCTCTATAGCCATCCGTTTCCAACAAGTGGTATCAGAGCTTGGGGCTCTGTTCAAGGCTTAACATCCGAGAGCTTACAACAAGATGGTTGGAAGAGAAGGAATTAGCACAACCCGACCTCCACTCTTCGACGGCACATATTTTCAATATTGGAATTCGAAGATGGAGTTTTATTTGAAGACAAACATGAGCATATGGTTCTCGGTCAAAGAAGGTTTCATCCCTCCAAGAGATGTTGAAGGAAAAGATCTCGATTTCTCAAGTTGGTCGGCTGAGCAAATAAGAAAGAGTGAAGCAAATGCCAAAGCAGTGGTCACTTTGCAATGCGGGTTGACCAAGGAGGAGTTGATCAAGGTGGGTCTTTTTACAAGTGCTAAAGATCTTTGGAACAAAATCATTGAGCTCCACGAAGGAACTCAAGACACCCGAATAGCCGAGAAGGACCTCCTTCACAATCAACTTCAAAGTCTCACCATGGGAGAAAATGAAACTGTAAGTAAACTCCATGGACGGTTCAAAGAAGTCTTGAATGGTCTACACTCCATAAATGAAAAGGTAGAAAACCGAGACATAGTGAGGTATGTGCTCAAAGCTTTCCCTAGGAATGCCTTGTGGTCATCCATGGTGGATGCCTACAAGGTTTCTAAGGATCTTTCTTTTGTTAAGTTAGAAGATCTATTTTATGAAATGGAACTGCATGAGATCTCTAACCAAAGCCCAAAGGAGAAAGGGTTGGCTTTTGTGGCATATGACAGGAAGAAGAAGAAGGAGAAGGAGGAGGAAAAGAACCACTGTCATGTGGCGCTCGTAGCCTTAGAAGAATCAACCGAGGAGAGTGACAACGAATCAAGAAGCTCCTCAACCGCGCCTTCATCATCTTCGGATGATGAAGAGGTAATCTCTCCCGAGTTGGATAAGTGCTATAGAGTTATAGCGTGTCTAACTAAGTTGTTTAAGAAGTCTAAGGCCAAGGTTAAGGCATTGAAATTGGAAGTAGAATATTTAAAAACCTCTAAGAATGAGGTAATTGATGATTTGCATGTTAAGACCCTTAAGAATGACAATAAGGACTTAAAGAGCAAAGTTAAAAATCTCAAGAATGTTCTTGAGAAATTCTCATCTAGCTCCAAAACCTTAGACATGATACTCAATTCCCAAAGGGCGGTTTACAATAAGGCCGGTATAGGTTACCGACCTAAGAAACCAACCTTTGTATCATTAATGTCAAGAACCCAATTTAGATCATCAAATGATTCTAGGGTTCAAAAGGTTAGAAAGAAATTGATTAAGGCATGAGTACCTAAGTCCCTCATTGTTGATGCATTAGGTCCCAAAATTTGGGTACCTAAAATCTCCATATTTTGAATTGTATAAGTATTGTTTGAGGGGGAGCATCTATCAACATAGGTTGTTGATAAGTGGTGCTCCAAACCAAGGCTAAGGTTACACTAGTGTCAAAATAAGTCAACAAGCCTTAGAAATTGTTTTTATATATTGAATGAAGGGTTTAGATTCACACATAACTTGCTCTTGCCATGAATTGCCTAGGATAATTAGTTTTCTCGTTGCAATTTATGTCTTACTGCAAGATATGATTTATGATATGCCATAACTCAAGCTTAAGGTGTTTTTGTTTGGTGAACACGATCAACCATGCCATGATTTTACAATGTGTGTTATTATCATTAATCTATGGCATGCAAATTTGATTTCAACTATGAACTTGATAGAAACGTGGGACTATGAATTCTCCGATCTAATCTATGAACTATCAATAGAATGGAGAATTAGGATTCTAGACTTGGGACAAATCTAGATCTATGAGTTATCAAAATTGATTGAAGCAAGCATGTTATGAATACACTTGGAACATAATTAATCATGCATAAGTATAGTTTACATTTGTGTTAAAGTTTTACTATGATCAGTTTTGTTTCCAAAACAAAAAGAAAAGTAACTAGCTCATCCTTGCCAAATAGCAATATGCATCTAGGGATTGTGTGCTATCCATGCTTATGATTTTGTAAGCTGTCCATGTTTATGAATTTTCTGGTTAAATGATTGTATGCATGCATGTTTTGGAAATCTGGTCATCGTTAGATACTAATTGGATACAAGTATGTTTTGAAAATTTGATCATACCTTGAGTGTCACGAAATTTGATCATACATTGATACTCATGTTGTATGGGCATGTTTGGATAATCGATTATATTTTGATATTATCTTGATACAAACATGTTGGACAGAGTTGGGGATTATGAAATTGATAAATGTTTTGAACAAACTTGATCATCCATTGACTTGATACAAATCTGTTTTGAAGTATCCAACTTAGATTTTGGGAACCTGATCATGCTTTGATACAAACATGTTTTGATACTTAATTTCATGCTTAGAAATTACTGATCATGCTCTGACACAAATCATGACTTATATTTTGATTAAGGGAACTCTTAGAATCAAATGGATTACCTCTATGCTTTGACACAAATCATGTTGATCATTTTGGGAAATGGATTTTAGTTAAGAGAAACCCTTTAGGATCAATGGGATTGAATCTAATTGAATTAGGGTTTCTGAAATCTCGGTTCTGAAATTGTACAATGAAACAAATCTGATCTCAGAGTTTTTGAAACTCAGAAACCTCTCTGTATCGAACCAGATCGGTCCACGGACCGATCAGGACACACTCTGATCGGTCTGGTGACCGATCAGGAATCATTCTGATCGGTCTGGTGACCGATCAGATCAATACTGATTCTCAGATCAATCCAAATTGTATCAGACCACTCCTCAGACCAATCCCCCTTCATCAATTTTGATGAAGTATCAATAGAACTGAGTAGTAGGATGATGATCAAGATACATGGAACAAAACCTAATACTGATTTGATACAAACCTATGTTGGAATGTTCAAATTCATAAGAAAGGGTTTGTTGAGCCATGACTCTTGTTCTTGATGTCGTGTTTCAGAAATGTTTCTAAAATGTCGAATATTAATAGAGTCTACACCCCTATTGTGGAATGCAAATTGTTAATGCAGTCTAATCAGGAATGTATCAGAGTTTCAGGAATTTTTCTGAGATTTGATCGCTCCCCAGACTAATAAGAAATATTTCTGTATCAAGTTATCAACGAACCTGATTGGTCACGGAGACCACTCAGGATTATATGTTGGATACAGATGCATTCCTTACTTGTTATATGAAACATATACATGTTTGACCTTGATATATTTCTGTATATGTTTTCATGTGCAAGTTCACACTTATTGCCGTATGATGCATATACATTGTTGCCATGATACATTTATGGTATATGCCTCTCATATGCAATTCAGAAATTATCCTTTGATTATTTTTTGGGGAGACCCTTGATTGAGGGGGAGTTGTGTTCAAATTTAATAACCATATCCTTTTCGATGTTTGACAAAGGGGGAGAAAATGGCTGATTAAGTTTATGGTTATTATAGGGGGAGGATCATGATTCCCTTATGAGAATTGAATGGACTTCAATTGATTGATACATAAACTTAAATCGGGTTGTCAAACAACAAAAAGGGGGAGATTGTTGATGCAGTCTGGCCCAGTTGTTGTTTTGGTGTTTGACAATGATTTAAGTTTGGTTGAGCGAATTTGGGTTAAAGTCCTGGTCGGGGACTAGGCATGAAACCCTGGTGAGTGAAGCCAGGTCCTAGCTTATGAAGCTAGGTTGAAATCCCGGTGAGTGAAGCCGGGTCCTGGCGAGTGAAGCCAGGTGATGGAAATCCCGGTGAGTGAAGCCGGGTCCTGGTGAGTGAAGCCAGGTGATGAAAATCCCAGTGAGTGAAGCCGGGTCTTGGTGAGTGAAGCCAGGTGGTGAAAAGTCCTAATTCGGAAGGTTGGGTGAAAAGTCTTAGCTTGGAGGGCTAGGTGAAAAGTCCTAACTTGGAGGGTTAGGTGCAAATTCCCATCTTGGAGAATTAGGTGAAAAAGTCCTGGCTTGGAGGGTCAGGTGCCTAGCTTGGAGGGCTAGGTTGGATGAAGGTTTAACTTGGAGGGGTTGGGCGAAAAGTCCTAGCTTGGAGGGCTAGGTGAAAAGTCCTAGCTTGGAGGGCTAGGTGAAAAGTCCTAACTTGGAGGGTTAGGTGCAAATTCCCAACTTGGAGAGTTAGATTGAAAAATCCTTAGCTTGGAGGGCTAAGGTGAATGAAATCCTAGCTTGGAAGGCTAGGTCTGCGTCCCTAGATCGGTCTGGTGACCGATCAGGGAGTTGGCACGCTGCTCCTTCGTGGATCGGTCTGGTGACCGATCCAGCGATGTCTGATCGGTCTGGTGACCGATCAGGGAGTGTGTGTTTCACTCACTGCACAGCTCCTGATCGGTCTGGTGACCGATCAGGGAGCGAACAGTGAGTTGAGTAACCTTGCTAATCAGGTCCAGAACGGTCCGGTGACCGATCAGAGACTTAGGATTTGATTAAAGAATCACTGTTCACTCAAGCCTGATTGGTCTGGTGACCGATCAGGCTAGAGCCTGATTGGTCTGGTGACCGATCAAGCAGGAGCCTGATTGGTCTGGGGACCAATCAGGAGTGTGCAGAAACTTCTGGATCGGTCTGGTGATCGATCAGGCTCCTCCCTGATCGGTCTGGGGACCGATCAGGAGCAGAACTTTAATTCAAATATGCTGTCAGAAGTCTATTTTCACTGTCGATTCTCTGCTACTTGCTGATTTCTTTTTGATATGCATTGCTAAGCCTCTGTTGGAGTGTGCAGGTGATAGCAGGTGATTCAAACACTCAAGGAGGGTCAATGGGAGGCTTTCCTTGGAGCAGGTTTGGATCTATTGTGTTTTCAGGTCTAAACGGCGTCTGGCGCAACTGGCAACTGACAAAGGCGCGGCTGGCAACTGACAGAGGCTCAGCTGGATGAGTGTCCAGTGGACTGAGTGCTCAGAGAGGTCAGTGGGTCAGGGTGTGAGTCAGTGGTGTTGATGGAGCTGGCGACGTTGAGCAGGAGCTTAAGAGACAAAGCTGGATGCAGAGGAGCGGAGTGAACAAGACAGAAACTTGGGAAGTTTGGCTGGGCTGTGTTCATGCTCTCTGTTGCTTTGTGCTTGAGCGATCTTGTTACATCTTTGTGAGCTTGTCTTCTCGAGTGTCTCTGTGCTTAACTTGTATCTTCTTGAGATCACTTGTGGAGAGGTTTCTCCACCGAGAAGGAGGCTGCTACTATCCGGAGTTCACCGGAGCTTGATCTGCCGACGATCAAGGGATCGCCCACCTTACGGGCATGCCAAGGAGTAGGGGCAAGTTATCCTCGAACCTTGTATATCGCTGTGTTAGCGTTGGTTTGATTCCTTTCTCTGTTTTATTCTTCCTGTTGCATTTTGTTTCCGCTGCTACTAATCTGATCACAGGAAGAAAGTTCAAAGAAGAGGGGGCGATTTGAGTGTTTGGCTATATTCACCCCCCCTCTATAGCCATCCGTTTCCAACAAACATAACATAATCATGGCATCATAATTAACATGAACATAAACATAATCATGGCAACATAATTAACATGAACATAAACATAGTTCGCATAAACATACCTTGCATAAACTTACTTGCATAAACATACCTTGCACAACCTTACTTTGCATAAGCCTACTTATCATAAACATAATGCATAACATGGATGGATGCATGCGGCGAATGCATATATCATAAGGATGCTTAGTTTAAAATCATACTTTTAAATATTTAAACATAATCATAACATCATAGGGGCCCTGGCTTGTACCACATTCATACATCATATACGCGCATCCTTAAGTAAATACGAGGTAGCTAATCTCGACCTACTAGGGTAAGGACAGCTTCATCGGTAGTCCCCGAACCGTGGACAGCTTCATCGGTAGTCCAGAACAGTGGACAGCTTCATCGGTAGTCCAGAACCGTGGACAGCTTCATCGGTAGTCCAGAACCGTGGACCTTACTTAGGTCCGGTACAAGCCCATTCATAAAATAAAATACTTTCACATGCTTCTTCATTCATAAAACATTCATAGCATAATCATTCATTCTTAATGCTTAACATCATCATTATGCCTTGAAGGCATGAATCTTATCTTCATTCATCATTTTCATTCCACATCATCATTATGCCTCGAAGGCATAAACTTTAACTTCATTCATCATTTTCATCCATAACATGACATGCATACATATCATTCATAAATTATACATATCATTCATCATTTTCATCCATAACATGACATGCATACATATCATTCATAAATTATACATATCATTCATAGATCATGGCATACATACATATCATTCCTATCTCATGGCATACCTACATAATTAGTATCTTAATTCATAAAAACATACATGGTCATGATACATAGGAAAACATGCCTAGATCCTTTCATACATGATACATTTCCTTAGGTTCATGGCACATGGTCTAAACATTTATGAATCATCATAACGAATAACCTAACATACAAGTCATGACCCATAAGCTAGGGTTTTGATTGGCATAAAGATTCTTCCAACATACTTAAACATATACATACATCATAGTACCCTATAAACATGCATCCTTGTGGTCTTAACCCACTCCAAACCCTTGGTTATGGCCTTGGCCGAAACCCTAAGGAACCCTAGGTCCATGGAAAAATTCATATATATCACCAATAACATCCCATACAAACATAAAATGCCATAGAAAACATTTGATCCCCTAATTAAGGCTAACCCTAATCCCTTAACCCTAGATTTGCTCTTGGCCGAAACCTAAAGGTCTATAAAATTCATGGAAAAATTCTTATAAAACACAATTACTATCCATCATATCATAGGGAAACAAAATTAACATGTTGAATGGTTAGATCAAGGTCCAACCATGGATTAGGGTTCTTGGCCGAAATTTATAAGAACTATTAAGCATGTAAGAATTCATATGAATCACCACTAACATCACTTACATCATAAGGAAACATAAGAACTATCATTAGAGAGTTAAAACTAACCCTAGCCATGGAAACTTGGAGGTGGTCGAAACCCTAAGTCCTCCTTCATGGATTTTTCATCTTAGATCTCAAACAAAAAGCTTAGATCATATCCATATCAAGAAAACCATTACACCACAGGTGAGGGGGTCTTACCTTAGACTATCTTGGTTATAGACCTTAGATTTGAGAGAAGGATGAAGACCTTGTTGCCTTTTGACCACCTCTAACCCTTGTAACCTTGAACAAAACCTTGGATCTTGAAGGAGAAGCCTTCTTGGGAAGAAAATCCCCCCTTGGGGTTTCGGCTAGGATGAAGAAGGAGGAGGGAGAATGGTGGACTTGGTGGAAGAAGCAAAGTAACTCCCATGCCATCTCTTTATACCACATTAAGGAGGCAAGTGAAGAGTCATGGTGTCTCTTCCTTTCATGACTCTTCATTTTCCCCTAAGCCTTAACCAAAATCCACTTCATCCTCTACTAGCACTCCCTTGCTAGGTGAATTGGTTAGTACATGCATGGTGGTACCATAGGTCCAAGGTTCAATCCTTGATCCATGCACTTTATTTTTATTTTATTTTATTTTTATTTTCCATTATTTCTGAAAATTCCCCTAAAAATCCCCCATAATTATGCTAATATTCCTAATTAAAATCCATTTATATTTATATTAAATTTTGCCCAAAATCCACCAATAACCATGGTACTGAAAAGCCCATATAAGGCCAATTAGTACTTAGTTTCTCAATTTAAATGAGAACGATCATGGATTTCTAGGCTAAGATTTGTACTAATATCTCTAGGTCCCTCGAAAAATTATCTAGACATGATCAATATTTTAAAGAAAATATTAAGAGAATTTTCCGGGTCGTTACACTTGTTAGCGTCTTGGGTTTGTCATTAGTTTCTGCATTTTAGTTTCTGCTTTTATACTTGTGTTGTTTCTGTTGCTGCTAATCTCTTAAGTGCAGAAAACCTAAAAGAGCAAGAGTTTTGTGTCTGGCTACATTCACCCCCCCTCTATAGCCATCCAAGTTCCAACATTCAATGTCCAACCCTTTGCCAGGTCTTAGTGCCCAGTCCTCGACCAGGACTTCGCGCCCAGTCCTTGACCAGGACTTCTTGCCCAGATTAACTAGGACTTTCCTGCACACTTAGTAAGCTTGTCAGATCACAACACCACCTTAACTTTTGAACCCTTTGCCATTATCAAAATACAGGTTTGACTTTGGTGCTTCCGACACCAACAATCTCCCCCTTTTTGATTTATGGCAACACGGTTCAAAAAGTTATGTTAAAAAGATAGCATATTTAACAAGCAAAGAATTCGTAACAAAAATTCAGTTTTCTCCCCCTAAAACGAATATTCTCCCCCCGAGTTTTTCAAAGATATGTGGGTTTTCGTAAACCTTCTAAGTGCTTTAGATTTTTACTAAGTGCTGAAGTATTTACACTTAGATAAAAGGTTTTAAAAAATTTTTTTGCAAGCTTTCTATACTTAGAAAAATTTTCAATAAGTTTTTGCAAGTTTTTCATACTGATAAAAATTTGAAAAATTTTCCAAAAAAGTTTTTGCAAGTTTTTCATACTTAGAAAATTTTCTAAAAAATTTTTGCAAGTTTTTCATACTTAGAAAATTTTCTTGAAAAGTTTTTGCAAGTTTTTCATACTTAGAAAATTTTCTTGAAAATACTTCGTGCAACTAAAACACTTAGAGAAACAGATTTTCACTTAGAACCATTTAAGTACTTAGAAAATTTTGAGGTGCTTTAGAAAATACTTAGTTTTGAAGCACTTAGTTATTTACTTTACTTTTTGAAAAAGAGATAAAAAATTTTAAGAAAAAATTTCTCCTTTCCTTTCTTTCCCCCTTTGCCATATATAAAAAAAAATTGATACTAATTACAGCAAGTAAATTGGAGCAAGAAAAATTGAAGTTCTGTATTGAACCAACTTTAATGATTTTAAGCATAAACTGGACCAAACCAAATTAAACCGATCTTGTTCGGGTCCTGTCTAACCCAGTTAGCTACTTACTAACTGTTATAAACAGTAGCTTTGGCTAGGGTTAGTTAAGTTAAGTGATCTAATCAAGTTAGATTTTCTAAGCTTGACACTTAACCTGATTGCTGTTCAACTTGTATTTATTGCCCTAATTACTGCAGATGCACTGACATAAAGCATCTTGAATCAAGGCATAGACCTAAGCATCTCAACCCAGTCTAGGTTATCAATCAAAAGTACCCTAAGGTGCTTGTGAGATGCTGGCTTTTAGATCTATAGGTGCATGCAGTTCTAGGGTAGGGCCTAAGCTAAGTCCATTTGCGAAAAAGCCCTAGTTTTGAAGGGGGTAAGTTTTTGAAAAAAAATTAAGTCAGAAAATCATTTTAATTTTCAAAAACTTGATAAATAACATGATAAATTTGCAAATTTAAAAAAAAAGGTTTTTAAGAAACAATATAAATCAGTCCTACTCTACTAAGCATAACCCTAACTGCCTTCTTAGAGAGCTAGACTCAGACTCAGGTAAGGGTTTGGTAAAGATATCAGCTAAGTTGGACTTTGAGTCCACATGTTTAAGGACTATTTCACCCCTGGCTTCATGATTCCTTACAAAATGATGTTTAACTTCTATATGTTTTGTTCTGGACTGTTGAATTGAGTTCTTAGTCAGGTTGATTGAGCTAATGTTATCAATATAGACTTGAGTTTGGGTGTAGTCAAGCTGGAAGTCCTCAAGAGTGTGCATCATCCATAAGAGTTGTGTCACACACTCTCCTAAGGCAACATATTCTGCTTCGATTATAGATAGGGCTACGCAGTGTTGCTTTCTACTACACCAGCTGACTAGACTATGTCCTAATAACTGGCAACTTCCACTTGTACTTTTTCTATCTAATTTACACCCAGCATAGTCAGAGTCAGAATATCCTGATAATTCAAAAGTGAAAGTTCTAGGATACCAAATTCCTACATTTAGGGTACCCTTAATGTACCTAAGTACTCTTTTTAGGGCTGCTAAGTGGGATTCCTTAGCACAAGTTTGGTATCTAGCACACATTTCTACAAAAAATAGGATATCAGGTCTACTAGCGGTTAAGTAAAGTAGGCTACCAATCATGCTTCGGTATAACTTAAGGTCTACAGGCTTACCTTCAGGAGCATGTCAATTTTGACATTGGTAGCCATTGGGGTACTTAAGCTTTTGGCATTATCCATTTTGAATTTCTTTATTAGCTCTTTAACATACTTGGATTGGTGAACATAATTACCATCTCTAGTTTGTTTAATTTGCAATCCTAAGAAGAAGTTAAGCTCACCTACCAAGCTCATTTCGAATTCATTTTTCATTATTTTTACAAATTCTTTTAGAAAGTTTGAGTTGGTGGATCCGAAAATTATATCGTCAACATAAATCTGGGCAATAAATATATCATTTTCTAAGGTTTTAACAAAAAGGGTGGAGTCGATTTGACCTTGGTTAAATTCCTTAGAAATTAGGTAAGTTGATAAACGTTCAAACCATGCCCTAGGGGCTTGTTTTAATCCATAAAGTGTCTTTTTAAGTTTAAAAACATAGTCAGATTTTTCTAGGTCCTTAAATCCTCGGGGTTGTCCTACATACACTTCTTCTTTGATAAACTCATTCAAAAAGACAGACTTAACATCCATTTGATAAAGCTTGAACCCTCTATGGGCTGCAAATGCTAACAACATTTTAATCGACTCAAGTCTAGCTACTGGGGCATAGGTTTCATCATAGTCTAATCCTTCGACTTGACTGAACCCTTTAGCTATTAAGCAGACTTTATTTCTAACTATTTCCCCTTGGTCATTTAGTTTATTCCTAAACACCCACTTAGTATCTATAATAGACTTGCCCTCAGGTTTAGGTACTAGTTCCCAAACTTGGTTTCTTTCAAATTGGGCTAACTCCTCTTGCATAGCTATGATCTAATCAGGGTCAGGTAGGGCTTCCTCTATAGTCTTAGGTTCAATTTTTGAAATCAGTGCAATCTGACTACGATTTTTATAGGAAGACCTAGTTCTGACTCCTAAGGTTGGATCACCGATAATTTGATCAGAAGGGTGACTGAGTCTGGGTTTCTTGGTTCTTCTAGAACTTGGTACAGCCTCAGGTTCGGTTCAGTGTTTTGTTCAACTACTTGGGTTGGTTCAGTTATTGGTTCAGTTGACGCAGTAGTTGGTTCAAGAGTTAGCTCATTTAGAGGTTCAATTAGTGGTTCAATTGATGGTTCAATTGTTGGTTCATTGTCTTCCTGATCAGTATTTGATTGGTTTAATTTTTGATTATCAGTTTTTGGTTCAGTTTCCTCATCAAAAATTAAGTTCGTAGTCTCTTCAATTTTATGTGATTGTTTATTATAAACCCTGTAGGCGCTACTAGTTGTTGAATAACCTAGGAAGATCCCTGGGGTTGACTTGGATTGGAACTTACCTAGGTAGTCCTTGGTGTTCAAGATATGGACTTGGCACCCAATGACTCTTAGGTAGTGTAGGTTAGGCAGTCTATGATAATATAATTCATAGGGTATTTTATTATGCCTTTTGTTAATTAGAACCCTATTTTGGATATAGCTGTTGGAACTTGGATGGCTAGAGAGGGGGGGTGAATGTAGCCAGACACTTGAACTTTAGAACTTTTCAATTTTTCTGCACTTAAACATTTAGTAGCACAGCGGAAGCAATAAAAACAAAGTATGCAGAATTTAAACCCTAAGCTAAGAACAACCACCAAACGCTAACAAAGAGGATTTACAAGGTTCGGGGATAACCGGGGATAACTTGCCCCTACTCCTTGGCGTGCCCGTAAGGTGGGCGATCCCTTGATCGTCGGCAGATCAAGCCTCGGAAAATCTGGATAAAATGCAACCTCCTTCTCGGTGGAGTAACCTCTCCACAGCGTTTCAAGATGGATCAAGTATAAAGTACAGGAAACACAAGAAAGATCTTACTTAGCACTTAGAACCACAAGAACACAAGCAAACTTCTCCCGAGCTCCACTCAACGCAGATCTCACGCAAGAACTCCCTTCTTCGTGTCTTCTCGCTGATGGACTCGCCAAGCTTCTTGCTTCTTCTTCCAAGTGCTCAAGTAACAGAAGGTTGCTTCAAAGATCACAGTTGCTTGCTCAAGATGATGGAACAGAGTTGTCGCAAGAGCACAATATGAGATATCGCAAGAACACAAGCTGTAACGTTTCAGAGTTGTTGAGACTTCTTCGCCACCAAGTGCTTAAGTCTCTCCACTGATCGCCAGGTCACCACCTCACTGGAGCCTCCAGCTGCTCACCTACAACAGCCAGCTATCACTGAGCTCTCCTGGACTCCCTGAGCTTCCCTCAGCCAAGCCCCAGTCAGCAGCGCCAGCACCCGTTGCAACCTGAGATGGAAAACGGACAAACCTGCAATAGTGAAAACCTTCGTTTGACTTCCCTTGGATGATCCCTGAGTCACCTGCACACTTAGCAGCTCATTAGGGTAGCAAATCAACAGAAAATCAAAGTATCAGAAGGTTAGAGCAGATATCAGTAGTGTATCAGAAAAAGCAAATGCGAGCAGATGCGATCAGAGCGTCTGACAGTGCATTTGAATTAAAGTGATCGGTCACCGGACCGATCAGAATGATCCCCGACCGATCAGGCTCCAACTTGATCGGTCCCCAGTGAAAAACCTGGGATTGCAAGCTTGTTTGATCGGTCACCCTGACCGATCACCAGATCGGTCACCAAACCGATCCAGAAATTTGCTTGCCACAATCCCGCCTGAAACACACTGATGATCGGTCACCAGACCGATCAGGACATTCCCTGACCGATCAGGCTCCAGTCTGATCGATCAGGGTGAGAAACCTCGCGACAGTTGATCGTTCAGATTGATCGATCAAGGTTTCTCTCTGATCGGTCACCAGACCGATCAGGAGTCGAACAGTAGGTTTGCCAAAGTTACTGGAAGCTCCCTGATCGGTCACCAGACCGATCAGACATCACTGGATCAGTCACCAGACCGATCCACGAGGGAACTTCGTGCCAACTTCCCTGATCGGTCACCAGACCAATCTGGGCAAGGCCAAACCCACTCAAAGTCAAGAGAACTGGCTCCCAGCCTCTCTTGACTCGTGCTCAGTCCCTCGGACCAAGACTCCGTGCCCAACTTCACTCACCAGGACTTCAGTCAACCTGGCTTCACTCACCAGGACCCGGCTTCACTCACCGGGATTTCCAATCACCTAACCCTCCGAGTTAGGAATTTCCACACCTAGCCCTCCAAGCTAGGACTTTTCCACACCTAACCCTCTAAGTTAGGATTTCATCCACCTAGCCCTCCAAGCTAGGACTTTTCCAATACCTAGCCCTACAAGCTAGGACTTTTCCAACACCTAGCCCTTCAAGCTAGGATTTTTCCACACCTAACCCTCCAGGTTAGGATTTTTCACACCTAGCCCTCCAAGCTAGGATTTTCTCACGCCTAACCCTCCAGGTTAGGATTTCATCAAACCTAGTCCACGACCAGGACTTAATCATAATCATCTCATCAACTTAAACTAAAATCGGTGTCAACACCAAAATAGCAATCAGGGTCAAACTGTATCAACAATAGCAAGCCGTACTTATTACTTCTGCCCAAAATTGGTTAGCAAGGTTAAATTCATTGAGCATGGCCCTAGCGGCTTCCTGAAGGGTTCTATTTTTTCTTTTTACTATCCCATTTTGTTGGGGGGTTCTACGATAGGAAAAATCATGAATATATCCATTTATTTTACAGAATTCCTCAAATCTTTGATTCTCAAACTCTCCCCCGTGATCACTTCTAAGTCTTTTGATTTTGGTATCATTTTGATTTTCAATTATTTTGCATAAGTCAATAAACAGGTTTAGGGTTTCATCTTTAGTTTTTAGAAACCTAACCTAGGTAAACCTAGAGTAATCATCGATAATAACTAAGTAGTATCGGTTCCCGCTTAGTGACTTGGCTCCGTGTGAATCAAATAGGTCAAGGTGCAGGAGCTCAAGTGTGGTTTGAGTTAAGTCAAATTGAATTGATTTATGGTTTGACTTAGTTTGCTTGCCTTGGTTACATGAGTCACAGATTGCATTTTCAAAATTCTTAATTCTTGGCACACCTTTAATTAAACCGTGTTGGGTAATTTTCGAAATTAGTTTAATATGAGTGTGACCTAATCTCCTATGCCAGAGGTTGGATTCTTCTAATTGAGTCAAGAAGCATTTTGGTACTAAAGGTAAATTGATAGTATAAACGTTGTTTTTCCTAGTACCCTTAAGTATGACTTCTGAGTCTTGAAGGTTTCTAATCAGGCAGTTAGAGTTGGTAAATGTTGTTGGAACCCGGATGGCTAGAGAGGGGGGGTGAATATAGCCAGACACAAGCTTCTTTAGCTTTAGGGTTTCTCTGCACTTCACGATTAGTAGCACGGCAGCGGAAACAATAGAAACAGAGTGCAAAAATGCAGGAAACAAAAATAGACGAAACCAACTAGCAAGATCGCTAACAAGGAGGGTCTACAAGGTTCGGGGATAACTTGCCCCTACTCCTTGGCGCGCTCTTAAGGTGGGCGATCCCTTGATCGTCGGCAGATCAAGCCCCGATTAACACCGGATAGAAAGCAACCTCCTTCTTGGTGGAGAAACCTCTCCATAGCGTTTCAATCAAGGATATGGTTTTGAGCTCAATGAAACACAAGGAAAATTTTACTTAACACTTAGCAACGACAAGAACACAGCAGGCTTCTCCAAGCTCCACCCAGCGACGATCTCATGCAAGAATCCCTTTCCCCGTGTCTTCTCGCTGTTGGACTTCAAGCCTCCTGTTCCTTCCTCCGAGTGCTCAAGCAAGGGGTGGTTGCTTCTCAGATCTCAACAGCTTGCTCAGGAATGATGGAACAGCAAGAACACTAGCATGCAGCAAGCACAAAACTCTTCAGCAATACTGATTAGCAGCGATGTTGAAGACTTCTCGCAACCGGAGCTTAAGTCTTTTCCACATAGCTCCAGGTCACCATCCCACAGCAGCCTCCAGCTGCTCTCCTGCAACCACCAGCCACCACTGAGCCTTTTTGGACCTCCTGAGCTTCCCTCAGACCAGCCCCAGACAGCAGCTCCAGCCAGCGCCAGAGCCCGTTGCAACCTTGGATGGAAAACAGACAAACCTGCTCCAAGGAAAGACCACCATTGACTCTCCTTGAGTGTTTGAATCCTCCCCTGTCACCTGCAGCTTAACCAGTGGGTTAGAGCAGCATATCAAGCAAAAAATCAAAGGATCGGAGATCAGGCGCAGTATATCAGATATGCTCAGACGCGATCAGAGCGTTTGACAATGTAATTTGAATTAAAGTGATCG
This sequence comes from Boesenbergia rotunda, assembly GCA_024364735.1. Taxonomy (NCBI): domain Eukaryota; kingdom Viridiplantae; phylum Streptophyta; class Magnoliopsida; order Zingiberales; family Zingiberaceae; genus Boesenbergia; species Boesenbergia rotunda. Next base: position 31,195 of record JAGFNQ010009818.1, on the reverse strand, counting down.
GTCACCGGACCGATCCAGGGCTCGTGGGTCGGTCACCAGACCGATCCATCGCTTAGCTGGGACTCCCAGCTCTCACGGCAACACAAGCCTGATCGGTCACCAGACCGATCAGAGTGAAGCCTGATCAGTCACCAGACCGATCAGGTAGCTCCTTGACCGATCAGGCTCCAGCCTGATCGGTTGTAAGACGGAGTCCGCAACACTTGATTGTTCTCCGGAACGATCTGTACAGTGATCCAGATCGGTCACCGGACCGTTCAGGACCTGATCCGCAAGGGAACTCACTCACTCTTCGCTCCCTGATCGGTCACCAGACCGATCAGGAGCAAGGCAGTGAGGAAGCTGCCTGCTCCTTGATCGGTCACCGGACCGATCATGAGCAACACAGTAGGTTTCCAACCTTACTGTGTGCTCCCTGATCGGTCACCAAACTGATTAGTCATCGCTGGATCGGTTACCAGACCGATCCAGGGACTCAAACCTAGCCCTCCAAGCTAGGGTTTCATCCACCTTAGCCCTCCAAGCTAAGGATTTTTCACCTAACTCTCCAAGTTGGGAATTTTCACCTAACCCTCCAAGTTAGGACTTTTCACCTAGCCCTCCAAGCTAGGACTTTTCACCCAACCCTTCCGAATTAAGACTTTTCCAAACCTAGCCCTCCAAGCTAGGACCAGACCCTCCAAGCCAGGACTTTTTCACCTAACTCTCCAAGATGAGAATTTTCACCTAACCCTCCAAGTTAGGACTTTTCACCTAGCCCTTCAAGCTAGGACTTTTCACCCACCTCTTCCGAATTAGGACTTTTCCAACACCTAGCCCTCCAAGCCAGGATTTTCTCACACCTAACCCTCCAAGTTAGGATTTTCCAACACCTAGCCCTCCAGGCTAGGATTTTCCATACCATACCTAATCCTCGATCAGGACTTAATCATAATCATCATAATCATCAACCTAAACTAAAATCGGTGTCAACACCAAAACAACAATCAGGGTCAGACTGCATCAACAAATGTAACTACGTAGCCAGTATCACATAGTTGACTTATACTAAGCAAGTTAAACTTGAAATTTTCAACCAAGAGTATCTTTTTAATTACAAAATCAGACTTGAGTTCAATGTTACCTGACCCAATGACTTTGAGTGTAGCATTGTTGCCAAATGCTACTGAGCCTAGGTTCTTAAACTTGATTTTGGTGAATTTCAATTTGTCTCCAGTCATGTGTCTGAAGCATCCACTATCCAACATCCACTGGTCCAAATCTTTATGTTCCTACACATAAAGTATTTGTTGATTTGGACCCATTAGAGTTAGGGATAGCTTAAATTGATTTTCACAGCCTAGTCTATCTCACCCAATCTAGTGTTATCAATCACGTTAACCTTATGGGTATTGTGAGACAGGTTTTCAAAGATTAAAGATTTTAATTTTAAAAAAACATGGTTAATTTTGAAGACATCTTATTAATTTGAAAATTTTATAAAGTTAAGTTTATTGATTTTGAAAAGTGGTTGAATCTAAGATTAATTGAAATTTGTGTTAGATTCAAATTTGACAAAGAGTAAATTGAACTTGAATTTCAAAAATTGGCTTCCAGGTCTTGGCGAGGCACAAAGCCTTCTTTGGCCGTAGCCTTATTGAATCATCAACCCTTTCCTTGACAAAGCTTTTTAACGAAATTTCATTTTCAAAGTTACTTTTTGAGAAATTCTGGTCTAACTAGTTTGGGTCTTGGATCGGTAGCTTCAGCTGGTTCCACCAGACTAAACAGACCAAGTAGAGTATACTTGACCTTATTAGAAGGGTTTTCCTAACGTACTATCATCTCACCTCCACCCAATACTATGTTGTTCAAATTTCAACTTAATCATTTGTCCTTAGTCTAACCAATCCTAAATCTAATCATGATAATTAAAAATTGCAAAAAAAAAAAACAATCAAGCATGCAAAAAAAATTATCTAATTATAAATATGATTTTTATATTGGCTCCCCCTAGACTATAGCCTCGATAATGATTAGGCAAGATGTGAATCTTGTCCTTGGGGATCCAATATTGGTTTGGTCTAGCTTGTTTGTTCAAACAGAACTTGGGGACCCATGTTTGGACTTAGGTTCTAGGTTGGTTCAATACAGCATAATAAAACCATTGTCTAGACTTAGTTCGATACCCTAATCCAGATCGGTTAAGAACGAGCTTCTACTTTCCAAGGATCATGTCAAGACCCTTGGAACCTGAGGTGAATCGTTCTAAGGCCACTCTGAGCTCCTTGACTTGAGTTTTCAAGGAGGAATTCTCTTCCTCAAGCTTTTGAACTTGAGTGGAGTTTCCTTCTTGAATTTGCTCGGTCAAGGACCTCAAGTCGGCTTCCTCTTTCAGGCATTTTACTTCCTGTCGGAGGGACTTAACTCGGATTTTGGATTTTGCTAAGTTGCGAGACAAGTAAGAGATTAATTTAGATAGTTCATATTCAGAATAACCTTTTATCGTGATTTGCCCGTTCTCCGAGATTGTGAGCCTTCTGTCATCTGGTTCTGATTCCGATCCGGTGTCGACGTCTTCTGAAGCGGTTAGGGCGAGTAAATTTGCGTGCGGGACTTCTTCTTCTTCTTCGGAAGAGGATTTATCCCAAGTGGCTTGGAGAGCCTTCTTTCTTCGCGCCTTCTTTGTTTCCTTCAGATTGGGGCACTCTGACTTGAAATGTCCCTTTTTGTTGCATTCGTAGCAGGTGATATTAGCCTTGCTCTTTGAAGTTGTTGAAGGTTCTGCTAGATCTTCCTTTCTTCGGCTTGATTTCTTTTTGTTTGTTTGGTACTTGAGTTCCTTGTAATAATCTCGAGCTAGCCGAACCAGCTTGGGTTGATCCCCTTCGCTATCTTCTAAATCCGAGTCTGAGTCAGACTCGGGTGCTGGTTGAGGCTTCTTCTTGGGAGCTTTGCCTTGAGATTTTCCTGCAACAAAAGCTATACCTTTCTTGATTAAGGTAGCGTTAGTCTGTTCATGTAGTTCTAATTCAGAAAAAAGTTCATCTAATTTAATTTTAGAAAGGTCCCTGGAAACCTTGTAGCCATCTACCATGGATGACCACAGTGTGTTCCTTGGGAACGCGTTTAGTGTATACCTGATTAGGTCACCGTTCTCGACCTTGTGACCTATCATATGCAGCCTATTCATTAGCTCCTGGATTCTGGCGTGGAGCTGTGCTGCTGATTCTCCTTCGTTCATCTTGATTGTGTAGAGTCTGTTCAGCAACAGATCTCTTTTGTTGATTCTCGTGTCGGAAGTGCCTTCGTGCAGCTCGATCAGCTTGTTCCAAAGCTCCTTCGCGCTGTTGAAGGGTCCCACCCGGTTCAGTTCCTCCTTGGTTAAGCCGCATTGCAAAGTCTGGGTTGCCTTTGCATCGGCCTCGATTTTCTTCTTTAGCGAGGCATGCCATTCAGTATAATGTTGCGCCACTCCTTCTATGTTCTTGGGAATTTCCAGCCCAGACTGGATGATTATCCACATGTCCACCAGAGTTTTCAGGTGGACTTCCATCCTGCTTTTCCAGTAGAAGAAGTCTTCTCCACTGAAAAGAGGAGGTCTGGCAGTGCTGTATCCCTCTTGCATGACCATTAGGATTTACTGAAAAAGAAAAAAAAAACAAAAAACTTGTTCCAAGACTGAGTCTTGGATTAGTAGTGTGGGACAAAATTAATAATAATGAAAAGATCGAGTGGTGTTGCACCAACATCGATTAACGAGAAAATTCGAGAGAAAAATGCGTAAATCCGAAAAAAAAATTCTCAAACTGGTGGTTGCACCAAGTTTGAGCCACCCGCTCTGATACCACTTGCTGGATCGGAGTAAATCGATAGAGGGGGGGTGAATATCGATCTTAAAATTTTTCGAAAAAGTAGAGCGGTTACGCAGCCGAAAACAAGAAAACAATCGCTAACACAAGTTCTTTTTACTTGGTTCGGAGTCGCAGTCGGCTCCTACTCCAAGGCCCACGGTTCTTAACCGTTTACGTTGGGCAATTCTATATTCGTAAAGATCTTTTATAGGTTCGAGTACAGATATAGAATTGAAATTGAAAGTACAACACTTTTCGTAATTTAAATGTTACCAATGCCCGAGGTGGATGGAAGTTCGGAGCAGCGGGTCGTCGTCGGCGCTTGAATCGCGAGGTCGGAGCTTGTCGGAGCGTAGCGCTTGAACGAAAGTTTTGAGAGCGTAAAGAGCGAGTTGTTCTCAAGCCTTGGGGGTGAACCCCCTTTTATAGTCGACTCCAGGGTGCCTGTGTTGAAGCGGGCGCCTACACGTGGCCTCTCCTATGCGAACTCCAATCTGCAGGCTCGGTCAGTGCTTATCCCCTTCACTGAGGCACCTGTATGGACACAGGCGCCTAGTATGACTTGGTCCAATGGCTTTCGTGGTAGTTTGCTTCGATAGTCTCGGTTTGGCCTTGCACTGGGGCGCCTATATCCTTACATGCGCCTAGCCCAGTGAGGCACCTCCTTCCAATGAGGCGCCTGAGCTGTAGAAATATAGTCCCTTCGTTTCCTGCAACCAGGGTTAGTTCCAAAACACAAAAAGCAAATATATGTTAGACATTATTTACAGCCTAAGCTATCTTGGTTCTGACTTTGAGTCTCCCAAATGGAATCCTAGGTCGAACCGACGCCTAATGTTCCCTCTACGGGGAACGCATCCTCACCTACTCCTCTCGGGAGAATTTACCTTTTTGCCAACCGGCTCCTCCGGTTGGACTTTTGCCCAGCTTTACTCACCAGGTCTTCGTGCCCAATCCGTGATTAGGTCTTTATGCCCAGCTTCACTCACCAGGTTTTCAGTGCCCAGTCCTCGACCAGGTCTTAGTGCCCAGCTTCACTCACCAGATCTTAGTGCCCAGCTTCACTCACCAGGTCTTATTGCCCAACTTCCGGTCAGGTCTTCGGTGCCCAGCCCTTTGCCAGGTCTTAGTGCCCAGTCCTCGTCCAGGACTTCGTGCCCAGTCCTTGACCAGGACTTCTTGCCCAGATTAACTAGGACTTTCCTGCACACTTAGTAAACTTGTTAGATCACAACACCACCTTAACTTCTGAACCCTTTGCCATTATCAAAATACAGGTTTAACTTTGGTGCTTCCGGCACCAACAGAAAGGTTTTAAGATCCTCCTTCTCAGTTATTGAACTCCCTAAGTGATTCTAGAATAGACATAATCATGTTCATCAGACTAATGAAATTTGATCATTCCCACTTGTCAAAGATCATCTTTTGATCCGCAGTGGAATTACTAGATAAAAGTGTAAGGCGATCATGTTTAAATGCAAAGTCTAGATCCATGCAACCTAACAAAACCAAAATATGCTCTTTCCATTGACCAAGCTTTGTACCAGTAAGCACGGGATGTTGTTCAGATTAGCAAATATTGAGAGCACTACATAAACAAAAGCAAGGAACATAGCTCAATTAAACAAAACAAGACATGTATCATTATAGTCGTGCTTTAACAAAATGTAACAAACAAACAAATGACTTTATGGGTATTAAATGAGATGCCTAGTGCAATATTACATTAATTTTTTTGAACTAAATTGAAACTTGCTAGTGGTACTCTCTAAACAACTCATAATTACCTTCATCTACCACATAACTTGTCTTCTTTTGTGGGTCAACACATTATACACATAATATTTTATTTATGAGTTACCTTAGTTAGCCTATGTTTTCAACATCACTTACAACACTTCTAATCGGCCATAGAATGTCCCTTCCTTTTGGCCAACACACTATGCGCATGAGTTAAAAGCCAATCTAGATTTGTAAGCTTCCTTAAACATACATCCGACATAAAGAATGACTTTCCATTGGGCTAATCATCTTTAGCATGGATATACATGTAGGATCAAATACGGAAAATAAACAATGTTAACTCAAGTTGATTTTACTTAATTCAGAGTCTGTAACGCCTCTTACTCCAAAGCCCACGATTCTTGACCACTTCTTGTGGGTAATCAATATCAATCCGAAATCTTTTACAAAGTTTAAGTGTGAAAGTACAATTGCAATAATGAAAATTATACCAATTATTTAGAAGAATAGCGTAGAAAGTTGTGTGTCGTAGAGCAGCATTAGGACCAAGACTTAAGCACGAGAAGCATAGAGAGTTGTGTATCGAAGGCTCTGGTTGAAGTTGTTTATAAAGCTTGCTTCGGGTGCCCCCAATAGCGTGATGTGGCAACGGCTCGTCGAAACTTGATCCTTCAAGTTTATCCACTCCCAGGTGCCTGGACTGTGATGTGGGTCGACCAATCAACGTATCAGCCACTCTTGGCTGCGTCAAACCAAGTCCTGGAGCCTATACCAGCTCCGAGTGCCTAGACTCTTTTTCCAAACTCCTTTTGCTTTGGTTTTTCTGCATCACAGATATATGTGTGTGTGTGTGTGTGTGTGTGACATCTCGGACTATCTTATCCTAACCTTTAGGTTTAGACCGAAAATCCTAGGTTGGACCAATGCCTACTGTTCCCTTGACGGGGAATGCGTCCTCACCTACTTCTCTAAGGAGAGTTTACCTTTTTCCAATCCTCGGTTGGACTTTCGCTCGGTACTCAATCTCGACTTTGAAACTCTCGAAGCCTGATCCATAACCTGTCTTGACTCCTGGCCATTGTCCTCGATCAACCAAGACTTCTATCCGATCCCATGATCAGGACTTCGTTGCTTAGTCCTCCAAACCAGGACTTCGTGCCCAAACCCCGACTAGGTCATAGTGTCCAATCCTCTAGACCAGGTATTCATTGCCCAACCAACATAGCTAGGTCTTAGTGCCCAATCCTCCAAATCAAGACTTAGTACCAAGGTCAACTAGGACTTTCCTGCACACTTAGATCACATCAGTAGATCACAAATAACTCTTAGCTTTGAACCCTTTGTTAATATCAAAACACAAGTTTGATTACTACTTTCGACACCAATAATGCATCCATCTATGCAAATACCCCTATCCTCTCCCATAATTCTCGCTTTGGTGATAATATTAGCTTGACTAAGTAGCAACTGCAAAGAAGAATCCAAGGAAAAAAATGTTGAAACTTAGCTAAATTCAGTTATCAATCAACACTGCTCAATCAATTGCCTTCAACCAACAATTGATTGACACGTCTTACATGCCATTTCTAAGGCACGCTAATTGATTGCTCACTAATGGCAATCAATTCAAAAGGCTTTTGTTCGCAAGTTCATCCACTCCAATCGATTAGGGTGAATACTCATCGATCTACCAACTGATTCAGAAACCTTTTGCGAACAACCCAAATAACCGTAATTGATTGGCTCAATCGATTGGTGAACACCAATTGATCAATAGATTGATTCGGAAACCTTATGTGGACTACCCAAATAATTGTAATCGATTGGTGAACACCAATTGATCAGCCTATCGATTCAGAATTTTTTTATGGACAACCTTAAATTCAGTAATCGTTTGGCTCCTTATGGTAATCAATTTATGAAGACCAATCGATCGCTTAATCAATTCTGAGAGCTTCTATGTCTAACCTCAAATTTAGTAATCAATTGGCACCTTATGGTAATCGATAGATGAATATCAATGATTACCCAATTGATTTGGAGCCTTACTGTTCGCAAATCAGGTTCAATAATCGATTGGCTCCTCATGGTAATCAATTGGTGAAAACCAATCGATCACCTCCAGCCCTTTTTGTTCGCAATTCTAGACATCCTAATTGATTGACCCTTATGCTAATCAATTAGTAAATATCAATCAATTAGGGAGCTTTCCGTGGCCAAATTTACGATTATCAATCGATTGGTGACTTTTGTTGGTGCAAAATGCATCAGTGATGTCATCCTCTAGGGTTTCAATATTTAACAATATACTTAAGTTAGTAACAATATATGTTAGACAAGATAAGGGTTAGTCAAAGTGATCAAGGGTTAAACCAAACAGGACCTTATGTTTGGTAGGGTAAACCCAGGTTTGATCAGGTTGACAAAGGGGTTAGCCAAACAGGATCTGATGTTTGGCGGAGTGAACCAGAACCCAGGGTTGGTCAGTTTGACCAAGGGAGTAAACCAAACCGAACTTGAGGTTTGGAGTTATATTTATCTAAAAATGAAGGAAGTCTAGTCAGGATTATGATGACTAGCAAAAGAGTGATTTTGATGAAAGAAATCCTGGTGATTGAAGTCGGGTCCTAGCAAGGGAAGCTAGGTTGGACTAAGTCCTGGTGAGTGAAGCTGGGGGACTAAATCCTAGTGAGTGACGCTGTGTCCTAGCGAGCGAAGCTAGGTTGGACTAAGTCCTGGTGAGTGAAGCTGGGCACAAAGTCTTGGTTTGGGGGACTGAGCACTAAGTCCTGGTCAAGGATCGGGCAACGGAGTCTTTGCTGAGCGAGAGTTGTCGGACAGAAGTAGAGACGAGTCGAGGTCGGATGTCTCGAGATTCGAGTTCTTGGAGGCCGAGCAAAAGTCCAACCAAAGGTCCCGGTTGGCAAAAGCTTCAGTCGAGCGGGGATCGCAAACAAAAGTAGAAATGGGTCGAGGTCGGACATCTCGAGATTCAGGTTCTCAGAGGCTAAGCGAAAGTCCAACCGGAGGTTCCGATTGGCAAACACAACTTCTCCAGTGTGGAGTAGGTAAGGACGCGTTCCCCGGGAAAGGGAACATTAGACATCGGTTCGACCTAGGGTTTCGGGTGAAATCCAAAGTCAGAACCATTCGTTAAGGCTAAGAATATTTGTTTTGTTGTGTGTCTTGTTGCCTTGCAAGTACCTGGAGTTGGAGGCAAGATAGGAGAATGAAACACAAAACAAAGCTGCCTGGGAAGGTCATCCAAGGCGCCTGACTTGAATCAGGCGCCCCAGGCTTGAGGGGGCCCCAGTTGGGGCAGCTTACTCCCAGGCGCCTGGCAAGCCAGGCGCTTGTGTTATCCCAGGCGCCTGTGTTGATACAGGCACCCCCAAAAGGGATTTATATCCCGGCTGCAAGTTCGGCGCTACGGATGGACTTTGATCGACACGTGGCAGGCACCCTATGCATCACAGGCCCCCTGGACACTACTATATAAAGGGGTTCAACCCCTCAATGTTGAACATCACTTTCTACATCATTCTAAGCATTCTCTGGAAAGCAAAAGCGCTCAAGTTGAAGCTCTGCGACCAAGGAGACTCCAGGAAGAAGCGTGCGATGCTTCGGACTTCCAGAGTTGGCTGAGTTTTTGGTTTGCTTTTTATTTACAAGTTGTGTTTCAATTTATTTATTTCTTGCTTGTAAAACATACTATAAGACGGGTATTCTCCTCCTCCGAAAATTCCGGAAAGGAGACCATTAGTGGACTCACGCTGAGTACATAGGCATTGGACGTACTGACCCAGGGGGGTCGGGAACCAAGTAAATAAATCCTGCGTGTCTTATTATGTTGTTTGTTTTCGTTCTTTATTATTCCGCTGCGTACTAACTCTTTGACTAGAACGAACGAACGACGAAGTTTTTCGAAGAATTTTTCAAGTCGATATTCACCCCCCCCCTCTATCGATGGCACCGATCCTACAACTTTTACTAATCGATTGATATCAAAAAACCTAATTTTTTGAAAGCAATTTCCAACTCGAAAAAACCCTAAACTTCCACTGTAATTTTTGTTCTTCACAGATAATGTGAAAAACTTAAAATGTAGGTTATACACTTGGGTTTTACAATGTTATGTTCGACGGATATACATCAATTTGCTCATCCATATGGAATTGAATGCAAAATCAATGTATATTTCCAAATCGTTGAAGATAATCCTTACACCTTCAAAATTGATGATAAGCTAATCCCAAGCTCTGATACCAATTTAAAAGAATTGAAATACATGAAACTTAATCAATATGCATCAATAATAACAAGATCTAGCTATCATCAATTATAAGGCAAAACTAAAATCTATATTCAATACAATGGTGAACCAAATGCTAATCTGAGTCCATAGCTAATGCCATTGAATCTCTTACTTGTCGCTGGAGTTCTTACAAGTGCGGAATGAACTTCTACGGGAGTGGACGGCAATCCAAAGTCCTTCTCAATGGGGAAGAGAGGAAGAAGATTAAGAAGCTCTTTTAAGATGTCAAGCTCCCTAAATGAGTCTAGCTTCTTCCCTTATATGCCTTGGGCCATCTTATAAGGACCATCCCCATAAAACTCATTCATCGTTAACAACCCATTAATGTTAATGAATAGGATTAACCGATTTATACATTGAATCCGCATCCATTTAATCTAAAACCCTTTATATGTAATCAAGTATTAGATTATTTAATTGGGATTTAGTCTCTGACAATTAGTTGTGTGTTAATATAAGGGCATCTTATGGAGATTAAGCCCACCCATGTAGACTTAGTGGGATTGAGTCCACCCACGTGGACTTAATCCTTCATGCTCCTCTCCCAGAATCATTTAGTCTTCCCTTGGTCTTTCACATATCTTCCATTGGCTCAGTCATCTATGGTCTCTAGTCATAACGGTCTATATTAACTTATCTCCTTCAATTTTCTCTCTATATAGTTCACCTTCTTTTAGCTATAAAAAAAATGATGAACCAGGCAACAGACAAATTAAACATGGGGTGACCGGTCCGGTCCCACGAAAGTTCCCCAACGGTCACCCCCTTCTTTTAGCTATAGTTAATATTGCATCTTGATGCTTCTCCTTTGATTCTCTCAAATATCTCATACCATTCTTTTCGACCTCCAACAAAAGTTGGAGTCATCTGAGCTAACCAACTTGGTCAAGCCAAATCAACCTATACAAGATCTCCAACACTACCTCAATGCTTTTTATCCTTTGATCCCTAAATGCCACTAGTTAAATTCCTGAACTCAGTGCTTTGCAAATTCCTGCACAACTTACCATATATCAAATACTTAAATTCTTTATTTAAACATAAAAATGAAAGAATAAATACAACTTACCAGCATATTTTGCACCAACATTTATTATATTTATAAATAAAAATTNAACCTAAGATGTAACCTCCCCCTTAATCTATGTCTTCCCTCATTTTCAATTCTAGTCACAATCCAAGTTAAGTTTCCACTTAACAACAGCAGTATGTTAAAAATATAAGACATATCAGAACCTAAGAGGTACCTCCCCTTTAATCCATGTCTTCTTCATTTTTTAAACATTCAATTTCTATGTTAGAAAGAACACCTTAAACCATTCATTCTAAGTTGAAATTCCAACTTAAACCACCCATTCTCCCCCTTTGACACCATTAAAATGATTGCCTCAAGCAACCAAAACCAATGGTATCACATGAGAGAATTTTTAATTTTTGAAATTTCTCACAGTGGCTGAAAACTTGCGTGCCAGTCGACTGCCCATACGCTATCAGTCTGATTTTTCAGGTTTTCTGCCGAATTTCAGAAACTCCCAGAAAATTTCAAAAATTGGAAAATTTTGCATACATGTTTGAAATCTTATACTCTAACAGGGAAAAATATTAATCCATATAAAATTTCAAACATGCATGACTTTTGATAAAAATCCAAAAGTTTTGAAAACCACTATATTTAGTATCAAACTTTGAATCCAATTTTGCAAACTAATGACTTTTAAAAGCATGGCAAAGTATGTAAAGCATAAAATGGTTTTTCGATATTTAAAATGTCCAACTATGATCTTTGGGCAAAGTGTCCATTGATTAAACACTTGCCTTCCCCATAGTTGGTCTAGTTTTCATATTTTGATACTTTTAATGGTTCAACAATGTGCCACAAGCACAAGTGAGCCAAGTGTATCACCCTAATGGATCAAGCACCCTTTTTCAAAGCTAATATTTCCAAGTTCACCCTATACTTCTACAAAACACATTCCAAGGCCTCTTCTTAAAGATGTAAACTCCGATTCGGGAAGAGGCTTGGTAAAGATGTCGGCTAGGTTCAACTTTGATTCAACATAGTGTAGTTCTATGTCTCCCCTTGCCACATGATCTCTAATGAAGTGATGTTTCACTTCAATGTGTTTTGTCCTAGAATGGTGAACCGGGTCCTAGAATGGTGAACCGGATTTTTGGTTAAATTGATTGTGCTTACATTATCACACAAGACCTTGACCTTGGTGTAATGCAACTCATAATCCTCTAAGGTGTGCATGATCCAAAGGAGTTGGGAAACGCACCCACCCATTGCCACATATTCCGCTTCCGTTGTTGATAGGGCAACGCATGGTTGTTTCCTACTACTCCAACTAACTAAGGAAGACCCAAGGAATTGACACCCTCCACTTGTACTCTTCCTATCTAACTTGCAACCCACATAGTCCGAGTCGGTGTATCCAAATAGGTCAACACTAGGTGTTCTAGGATACCAAAGTCCGACATTAAGAGTCCCTTTTACATATCTTAAGATCCTCTTAACTACAACCAAATGGGACTCTTTGGCACAAGATTGGTACCTTGCACATATGCCTACCGCAAAAAGTATGTCAGGTCTACTAGCGGTTAGGTATAGGAGGCTACCAATCATGCTCCTATATTGTTTAGAGTCTATCATTTTCCCTTCAATGTCATTATCCATTTTCACATTGATTCCTATGGGTATCCTTAGCATTTTCTAAACCAAATTTCTTTAATATCTCCTTAGCATATTTGGTTTGAAAGACATGTGTACCTTCATTAGTTTGCTTAACTTGAAGGCCTAAGAAGAAGGTTAACTCTCCTACAAGACTCATCTCAAATTCATCTTCCATACACTTGATGAATTCTTGTAGGAAGTCATTATTTGTTGACCTAAAAATGATATCGTCTACATAGACTTGGGCAACAAATATGTCCTTATCCTTAGATTTTAGGAACAATGTAGGGTCAATTGTTCCTCTCCTAAACCCCTTAGACACTAAGAATGAAGAAAGCCTTTCATACCAAGCCCGAGGAGCTTGTTTCAATCCATATAAGGCTTTTCTTAATTTGAACACGTGTCTTGGAAAGTTAGGGTTCTCAAACCCTGGGGGTTGTTCTACATAGACCTCTTCCTTAATGATCCCATTAAGGAATGCCGACTTCACATTCATTTGGTGGAGTGTGAATCCCATGTGAGCGGCATAGGCTAGTAGAATTCTAATTGATTCTAACCTAGCTACGAGGGCATAAGTCTCATCATAATCTAGTCCCTCAACCTGGTTAAACCCCCTAGCTACCAATCTAACCTTGTTCCTAGTGATTTTACCTTGGTCATCTAGTTTGTTCCTAAAAACCCATCTTGTGGTTACAATGGTACAATCAGTGGGCCTAGGAACTAACTCCCAAACTTCACTCCTCTCAAATTGGTTTAGCTCTTCTTGTATGGCTAAGACCCAATCAACATCTCCCAATGCTTCATCAATGGACTTAGGTTCTAATTGGGAGATAAGAGCTATTTGACTAGTTTGATCCCTAAAGTAGGACCTAGTCCTTACTCCTTGAGTGACATCACCCATTATTTGGTCAATGGGGTGATCATGATGATGTCTCAAGGGCCTAGAGGTTGTGGGTTCATTTACTCCTTCTTCCTCATCCTCTAGGGTACTTCTCACTCCCCCTTGATCATTGCCCTCCACATGTAGGTCTTGGATTCATTGGGCAAGGGGTTGGCCCTCCTCTATATCCTTATCAATTGAAGCCTTTCTAGGGTAGGTACTAGTTGTTTCATCAAATTTGACATTTGAGGACTCCTCAATCACCTTTATCCTCTTGTTGTACACTCTATAACCCCTACTAGTCAATGAGTACCCTACTAGAATTCATTCGTCGGCTTTTGACTCAAATTTCCTTAGGTCATCTTTGGTGTTTAAAATGTAGACTTTACATCCAAAGACCCTAAAATAATGGACTTGAGGTACCCTTCCATTCCACAATTCAAAGGGTGTTTTCCCTAGAAACCTATGCACCAACACCCGGTTTTGAATATAGCAAGCGGTGTTAACCGCTTCGGCCCAAAAATAGCTAGGAAGAGAACATGCATTGAGCATAGTCCTAGCAGCTTCTTGTAAGGCTCTGTTTTTCCTCTCAACTACCCCATTTTGTTGAGGAGTCCTCGGGCATGAAAACTCATGCTTGTACCCATTTTCAACACAAAATTGTGTGAAATTAGCATTTTGGAACTCCCCACCATGGTCACTCCTAATTCGGTTTATTTTGATGTTCTTTTCATTTTCTACCCTTTTACTAAATCCTATAAAAATCTCTAGGGTATCATCCTTATGTTTCAAGAAATAAACCCATGTAAATCTAAAGAAATCATCTACTATGACTAAGCAATATTTACTCCCCACAAGTGAGGGAATACTATGGCAATCAAATAAATCTATGTGCAAAAGTTCTAAAGGCAAGGAGGTAGTGGTTAGAGTTTTACCTTTGTGTGATGCTTTCGATTGCTTACCCTCTTGGCATGCATCACACAACTTGTTCTTCTCATACTTGATCATTGGTAGCCCCTTCACCAACTCTTCCTTGGCCACTCTTGCAATGCTCCTCATGTTGACGTGTCCAAGTCTCCGGTGCCACAACCACCCTTCTTCTTCTTTAGACATGAGACACTCAACAACATTGTTAGTAGCATAAGATAGATCAAGATAATATAGATTTACCTCTCTAAACCCATCTAATATGATAGCATTTGATTCATTATGTCTAATGATGCATTTTCTAGCATGAAATTCTACTTGAAAATCGGCATCACATAATTGGCTCACACTTAATAAATTGAATTTCATGTCTTTGATTAAAAGTACCTTATGAATTGAAATAGTGGGAGATACCTCAATTGTGCCCCTACCAATGATTCTCAACTTTCCACTATTCCCAAAGGAGACTGTCCCTTCTCTTAGGTAGCTAATAGTGGTGAACTTGCTCACATCCCCGGTCATGTGTCTTGAGCATTCACTATCTACTATCCACATAGTTGGGGCCTCCTTCACCTTTACCTAAACAACATGGAAAATATACTCTTTTGGTACCCATATCTTTGATCCATAAGCATCATTTAGAAATCCCTTAGGTACCCATGCCTTCTTTGTGGTTCCCCTAGCCCCTAATCTCCTAGATGCACCAATCCTACTGGTAAGCGAGACAAAGGCTACCTCCTTTGTCTTAGGCCTATAACCCAACCCGGCTTTGTTATACACAGCCCTTTGACTGTTTATAATCATATCTAGGTTACTTGATCCTACTTGGAATTTCCTAAGGGCCTTCGTGAGGTCATCTACCTGTTTCCTTAATTCCCTATTTTCATTTTCAAGGTGTGAAGCATGTGAAGAGGTAGAACTAGCATGCAAATCTTTAAGTTCAATAACTTCTACTCTAAGCATGACAATTTGTTCTTTTAGCTCCTTGACTTTACTTCTAGCCTTAGCTAAATCCATATTTGTGCTAGAAATTATCTTTACCAAAGTGGAGGAGGGTAAGTGGTATACCTCACTTACCAAAGCTTCTGACTCTGACGATGAAGTGGAGGAGCTCTTATCTTCACTACTTGAGCTTCGTTCATCATCCGATGAGTTTGAGTGATCTTGTGCCATAAGAGGAAAGTGGGAGACTTGCTCTTCTTCTTCCTCTGAGGATGAGGGATCATCCCAAGTTGCCTTAAGGTTGGTGGCACCCTTCTCCTTTCCCTTTGATTTCTTCTTGTCACTCTTCTTCTTCTCTTCCTTCTTGTCCTCCCTTTTCTTCAATTGAGGACACTCATTCTTCATGTGTCCCTCTTGGTGGCAGTTGTAGCATATGACGTCCTTGGCCTTACCCTTACCTTTGGCCCCTTTCCTAGCATAGGATTTGTTAGACAAACTTTTAAATGCTCTACGAAATTTTCTTACCATGAACGCCTCTTGATCGCTATCCAAGGAGGTGCTGGATTCTTCTGAGTCTGACGAGGATGAGTAAACCACCTTCTTCTTCTCCTTCCTCTTCTTCTTCTCCTTTTCTGCAACAAAAGCAATACCTTTCTCTTTTGCCGAGGCATTAGCTTGCTCGTGTAGCTCAAATTCACAGAAAAGATCGTCTAATTTAACAATTGACAAATCCCTCGATACCTTGTATGCATCAACCATGGATGCCCACAAGGTGGTTCTCGGGAAGGCTTGCAAGACGTACCTGACGATGTCCCGGTTCTCGATCTTCTCTCCAATCACATAGAGCTCATTTATCACTTCTTTTACCCTTCCATGTAGCTGGCTGACGGTTTCGTTGCTCTTCATGGAAAGGGATTGCAGTTGGGCCACTAGTAAGTCCTTCTTGGCTCTTCTGGACTCGTTTGACCCCTCGTTCAGTTCGACCAACTTGTCCCATAATTCCTTGGCGCTCTTGAAAGGCCCCACATTATTCAGTTGCTCCTTCAAGAGCCCGCATTGCAGTGTGGTGGTGGCCTTGGCATTAGATTGCGCCCTCTTCATCACCTCCTTTGACCATGATCTCATCGGTGTTGGGCCTCCTTTTTCATCAACGGGCGCCTCGAAGCCATCTGCAACACTTATCCAATTTTCAATGTCATTCATGAGGTAGTATTGCATCCTACCTTTCCAATAGGCGAAGTCGTTCCCGTCGAAGAAGGGTGGTCGTGCGGTTGAGTATCCCTCTTGAAACGCCATCACAATTGTTCCGGTTGATTGTTAGATCTTCCGAAACGCACCGGCTCTGATACCAACTGAAGGATCGATTTAGGCGTGCAGAGGGGGGGTGAATGCACTTTTTTGGATCTTTGAACTCTACAGAATTGTTAGTGCAGCGGAAATAATATGTAAAAGAATTAGGAACAATGCTAACACTTATCGGTTACTTGGTATCCACCCAGATGGGTGACTAATCCAAGGATCCACGCCGCGAGCACCACTTTTCACTATCAAAAAGTCTCCATGAGGTGGAGAAACCTTTACAGCAAGATCATCCTCTTTACAGATGCAAAAATAAGAGAAAGGAAGCATAAATCACTCTACACACGAGCAGCACTTCGTCACTGTGCGTAACCATACCGTGCACGTAAAACAGTGCTCCTTTTATAGGTGAATAGGACAGATTCGCAATCTATCCAGCCTGCACCAGTCGACTGCCCCCTGGGGCAGTCGACTGGCCTAGCATTAATTGCTAGCCAACGGCTAGTTTCGGGGGTATACCAGTCGACTGCCCAAATGTCAGTCGACTGGTCCGAGGCTGCAAACTTTCTGTGGGTTTTGGCAGTCGACTGCCTCTGGGCCAGTCGACTGCCCTGCCTTCCAGCTCAGCTTCAGCCACTCCGAACCTTCTCCTTCACGTGTGCCTTCAGGTCTGCTCCCTTGGCTCGCCCCTTGAAGTCCTCTTCCTCTGGCTATCGTCCCTCGGATGCGCACGCAAGCCTTCCCTTGGCTTGCCTCCATGCCACCCTTCACGTGTGCCCTTGAAGTCCACTTCCCGACTTGCCCTTGGAGCTCTCCTCCCTCGGCTTTCGTCCCTCGGATATGTCCACCATGTGTGATTCTCCAAGTCCTGCAAACTCAATCACAACATCAAATACAACACAACACTCTAACCTTAAACATATTCAACCAACACATCAAAACCATGATCTTCCAATCATTTAAGGGTCGATTGCCTCAACACTAGTTCCCTTCCTTTCTTCTCCTTCTCTTGTGCAACCTCGTCCAAGGGCCTAAAGAGTTCGCCAATGGCAAGAAGGAGCCTCTTCTTGCTGTGTCGGTGGTGAGGAAGAAGGAGGAGCGGCTACGATGGGTTTAGGGAAGAAGAAGAAGCTTTTATTTTCTTCTTCTTCCGGTTCTTCTTCATTACCTTCCTCTCGGTGCTGCCTTGTGGTCGGTGGTCCTTGGGAGCTTGAGGTGGCCGACGGTGCAAGGAGGAGAGGTAGAAAGGTGGTCGGCGGCTAAACCCTAATACTACGGTTTGTTGGCACAAAGAGAAGAAGAAGAAGAAGGATTAATTGGAAGCCTTGGTGACTCCGCGTCTTGGTAGCTCGTCGCCCACACGATGTCCAAGAGGGTAGGGTCATACGGTAGAAGACTGCGAGATAAAAGATGAGGTATACCTCTCTTTAGCTCCTTCTTTGTTCTTGATATTTTATGTGATATTTGTTATTGCATGTGTGATGTGTATTAATTATCATGGTTTAATTAGATGCTAATTGTTGGATCGAGAAACACGATAGAGGGGGTGAATATCATGAAAAACTTTCGGATTAATAGAAGAGAATACGCAGCGGAATTGAAACAAACAAGCACGGAACACAAGTGGTTTTACTTGGTTCGGAGTCGCGGTCGGCTTCTACTCCAAGGCCGACCGTCCTTGACCGTTTACTATGGCAATTCTATATTCGCGCAAAAGGTTTACAAAGTATGATACAGATATATTGCAGTAAATAAATCATTACACTCTTCATAACCGACGCCCGGTGTAGATTGTACTTCGGAGCAGAGGGTCGTCGTCGGCGCTAGAATGTCGAGAATGGAGTTTGCCGGAGTAGAGAGCTTGAACGAAGAGTTTGGAGGCGTTGGAAAAAGTGTTGTTGAAGCCTCAGGGGTCAAACCCCTTTTATAGTGCTCCTGGGGCGCCTGGGATGTTGGGGGCGCCTGACACATGCCTTCGGATCCGAAAACCTTTATCCGAAGCTTGGTCAGCGCTTATCCCCTACGAATCGGCTCTGGAGCTGACGAGGGCGCCCGTGATGTTGGGGGCGCCCTGGTTGACTTGGTTTGTTGGCTTCGTGGCTGATTTTGCTTCGATCACAGAATTGCATTGACCCAGGGCGCCCGGGACATCCAGGGCACCCAGGACCGTTAGGGCGCCTGGCCCAATATGCTTTCGAAGCGATTCTTGCTGACTGCTTATTTGGCTTTGATCTTGGGCGCCAGGGACCTCCCGGGCGCCTAGCCCAGCTGCATGCACCTCTCCTTTGGGGCGTTCTGAGCTGCAGAAACACACTCCTTCTGTCCCTGCATTCAAGGTTAGTACCAACAAAAACAAGGCAAGAATATTAGTTAGTTTTTACAGCCGTAGCTGTCTTGGTTCTGACTTCGGGTCTCCCAAATGGAACCCTAGGTCGAACCGACGCCTACTGTTCTCTCGACGGGGAACGCGTCCTCACCTACTCCTCTCAGGAGAGTTTACCTTTTGCCAACCGGCTCCTCCGGTTGGACTTTTGCCCAGCAGTCCTCCGCCAGGTGCCTAGCAGCCATTCGCCAGGTCTTCGGTACCAAGCAGTTCTTCACCAGGTGCCTAGTAGCCCTTCGTCAGGTCTTAGATTCCCGGCAGCCCTTCGCCAGGTGCCAAGCAACCCTTCGCCAGGTCTTGGACTCCTAGCAACCCTTCGCCAGGTGCCTAGCAACCCTTCGCCAGGTCTTCGGGTTTCGATGCCTAATAGCCCTTCGCTAGGTGCCCAGCAGTCCTTCGCTAGGTCTTCTTTCTGCACACTCAATGAACATATTAGAACAAAATAACATCTTAACTCTTGAACCCATTGCCATTATCAAAATCCAGGTTCGACTTAGGTGCTGCCTGCACCAACAATCTCCCCCTTTTTGATTTATGGCAACCCGGTTCAAAAAGTTAAGTTTAAACAAAAAGCAGGTAAAGTGCCAAATTAATTTTCTCCCCCTGGAAGGAATCTCCCCCTAGGTTTTTCAAAGGTTCGTGGGGTTTGAAAAAATTTCTAAGTCTAAAAGGAGGTTTTTCAATACTTAGAACATTTTCAAAAAAGGTTTAAGTTAGAAAACATTTTCCAAAAAAATAGATTCGGGTTGGGCACTTGGAAAATTTACACTTAGAGAATTTATCTGAAGTTTTAATACTTAGAAAATCTGAAGAAAAAATTTCTACCATATTTTTGAGTTGTGAAAAATTTTCCAATCTCTTTAGCACTTTAGAAAGTTTTCAAGGAAATTTTGAAATTGATACTAGAAACTTTTCTATTAGAGAAGTTTAAATTAAGTACTTAGAAGAATTTCAAAAGTAGTTTAAGTCAAGCACTTAGAAGATTTTGAAAATAATTTAAGTCAAGTAAAAGACAATTGACTTAAGGAATTTTACTTTTTGAAAAAGGAGATAAAGTTTTGAATTTTGAAAAAAAATTTAAAACCTTCTCTTCTCTCCTTTCCAATCTCTCCCCCTTTGCCATATATCAAAAAACAATATAGCAAAAAACATGCTTAGCAATAGAATTAAGATGCTGTACTGAACCAATTCAAGGTATAAACTGGACCAAATCAATTTGAATTTCTCTTTCGGGTCCCGTCTAACTCAATTAGCTGTTGGTGCAGACAACACCCAAGTCGAACCTGTGTTTTGATAATGGCAAAAGGGTTCAAAAGTTAAGATATTATGTTGATCTAACATGTTCACTAAGTATACAGGAAAAGAAGTCCTAGGAACACTGGGCACGAAGTCCTGGTCGAGGACTGGGCACAAAGCCCTGGCAAGGAGCTAGGCACCGAAGACCTGCTCGGAAGGTGGGCACGAAGTCCTGGTCGAGGACTGGGCACGAAGCCCTGGCAAGGAGCTGGGCACCGAAGACCTGCTCGGAAGGTGGGCACGAAGACCTGGTCAGGTGCATCGGGCAAAAGTCCAACCGGAGGAGCAGGTTGGCGAAAGGAAAACTCTCCTAAGAGGAGTAGGTGAGGATGCGTTCCCCGTCTAGGGAACAGTAGGCGTCGGCTCGTCCTAGGGCTCCATATTGGAGACCCAAAGTCAAAACCAAGATAGCTACGGCTATAAGACTCACTAACGTACTTGCTTTATCATGTTTGGTACTAACCCTGGATGCAGGACCGAAGGAACGAGTGTCTGCAGCTCAGAAAGCCTCAAAGGAGAGAGGCAGCAGTTGGGTTGGGCGCCCGGGAGGTCACGGGCGCCCTAAGTAAGAGCCAAACATGGGTTGAGCAAGAAAACGCTTCAGAAGCATAGCTCCGGGGCGCCCCCATGTTCCCGGGCGCCCCCGTGCTCCCGGGTGCCCCGGATGCCTCGGGTGCCCTGGGCTCAAGCCAACGAAGCGGATAGAATCAAGCCAGCGAGAAGCCAGCGGAACGAGTCAACCCGGGCGCCCCCTGCATCCCGGACACCCCCGGTCAAACCTTAGCCCGATCCTGGAGGGATAATGGCTGACCGAGCCTTGTCCGGATCGATTGACACGTGCGGGGCGCCCCCAACGTTAGGGCGCCCCGGAAGGCTATAAAAGCCCCTCGACCCCAAGGCTTCACACATCACTGCTTCCAATGCCAATACGCTCTTCTACTCAAGCGCTCTGCTCTAGAAAACTTCCATCTCGAGATTCTAGCGCCGACAAAGACCCTACGCACCGAAGAACGATCTACACCGGGCGTCGGTAAAGAAGAGTTAATTTTTTAATTGTACTTTCTTTGCACTACTACTGTACATCTTCTTGTAATTATTTGCGCGACTATAGTATTGCCCGCAGTAAACGGTCAACGGCCGTGGACCTTGGAGTAGGAGCCGACCGCGACTCCGAACCAAGTAAATCGTGGTGTTTGCGTTTGGTTTTTGTGTTAAAATTCCACTATGCATACTCTCTCTAAAATCTGAAACGCTTTACTATATTCACCCCCCCCCTCTATCGTATTCTCTCGATCCAACAAGTGGTATCAGAGCGGGGAAGCTCAAAATTGGTGCAACCACCAGTTTGAGAATTTTTGGATTTTTACGGAATCTTTTTAAATTTTTTTTTCTTCATTCGAATTTTTTTTTATTAATCGAGGTTGGTGCAACACCCCTCGATAAATTTTTTTTTTCTTCCCGCACTACTAATCCAAGACCAAGTCTTGGGATATTTTTTCTTTTACTCTTATTTTTCAGATATAATGGCCATGCAAGAAGGATTCAGCACAGCCAGACCACCACTTTTCAGTGGGGAGGACTTCTCCTACTGGAAAAGTCGGATGGAGGTCCACCTGAAAACTCAGGTGGACATGTGGATAATCATCCAGTCTGGCCTGGAGATTCCGAGGAATGCTGAAGGAGTGACACAGTCTTACACTGAGTGGGATACCGCTCTGAAAAGAAAAATAGAAGCTGATGCCAAGGCAACCCAGACGCTTCAATGCGGCCTGACCAAGGAAGAGTTGAATCGGGTAGGACCAATCAACAGTGCAAAGGAGCTGTGGGATAAGCTGATCGAGCTGCACGAAAGAACTTCAGATACTCGAATAAGCAAGAGAGATCTCCTCCTGAACAAGCTGTACACGATCAAGATGAACGACAATGAAATAGCAGCTCAACTGCACGCCAGAATTCAGGAGTTAATGAATGGACTACACACCATCGGTCACAAGGTAGAAAACCGTGACCTGATAAGGTACACCTTGTGGGCATCTATGGTAGATGCATACAAGGTTTCAAGAGACCTTTCAAAAATTAAATTAGATGAACTGTTTTCAGAACTTGAGTTACATAAGCAGACTAACTGCACCCTGACCGAGAAAGACATTGCCTTTATTGCAGATAAAGCTAGAAAGATATCCAAGAAGAAAACTCAACCTGCACCCGAGTCTGATTCAGACTCAGTCTCAGAAGACGATGAAGGAGATCGACCTAAGCTGGTCCGACTGGCCCGAAACTACTACAAGAATTGAAGAATCAATCTAACAGAAGAAAAGCCAGCCGAAAGAAGGAAGATCAAGCTGAATCAACTAAGAACAAATCAAGTGTGACTTGCTTCGAGTGCAACAAAAAGGGGCATTTCAAATCCGAATGCCCTAACCTAAAAAAAGCCAAGAAAGCAAGAAGAAAGAAGGCACTTAAGGCAAACGTGATTGATAACCCTAGATTTGGGTGAGACAGACTAGGCTGTGAAAATCAATTAAGGCTATTCCTGATTCTAATTGGATCCAAATCAACAAAACTCTTTATGTGTAGGAACATAAAGATTTGGACCAATGGATGTTGGATAGCGGGTGCTCCAGACACATGATTGGGGATAAATTGAAATTCACTAAACTCAAGTTCAAAAACCTAGGCTCAGTAGTGATTGGGTCAGGTAATATTGAACTTAAATCTGACTTTGTTATTAAGAAAGTTCTTTTGGTTGAAAATTTTAAATTTAACTTGCTTAGCTTAAGTCAATTGTGTGATACTGGTTATGTAGTTACCTTTACCAATTCTAACTACCTAATTAGAAACCTGCAAGATTCAGAAATCATACTTAAGGGCACTAGGAAAAATAATGTTTACACTATAAACCTACCTCTAGTACCCAAATGCATGTTAACTCAGTTAGAACAATCAAACCTCTGGCATAGGAGATTAGGTCACACAAATTTGAGAATAATTTCGAAAATCACCCAACTTGGCCTAATTAAAGGTATCCCTAAAATTAAAAACCATGAAAACATAATATGTGAATCATGTAATCAAGGTAAACAAACCAGGTCTAATCACAAACTAATTCAATCTAATTTAACTCAAACCACACTTGAGCTCCTGCACCTTGACCTATTTGATTCACATGGAGCCAAGTCACTAAGCGGAAACTGGTACTGCTTAGTAATAGTTGATGATTACTCTAGGTTTACCTGGGTTAGGTTTCTAAAGACCAAAGATGAAACCCTAAACATATTCAATGACTTTTGTAAGTTAATTGAAAATCAAAACGATACAAAAATCAAAAGACTTAGGAGTGACCACGGGGGAGAATTTGAAAATCAACGACTCGAGGAATTTTGTAAGGTAAATGGGTATATACACGAATTTTCGTGTCCTAGAATCCCCCAGCAAAATGGGATAGTCGAAAGGAAAAATAGAACCCTACAGGAAGCCGCTAGGGCTATGCTCAATGAATTTGACTTAGCTAACCAATATTGGGCAGAAGCAATTAGTACGGCTTGCTACATCCAAAATAGGGTACTAATTAACAAACGACACAATAAAACATCCTATGAATTATACTACCATAGACTTCCAAACCTACACTACCTAAGGGTCTTTGGGTGCAAAGTCCATATCCTAAACACTAAGGACTATCTAGGTAAATTCCAGTCTAAGTTAACCCCAGGCATCTTCCTAGGATATTCAACCACAAGTAGAGCCTATAGGGTTTACAACAAACAAACTAAGAAAATTGAAGAAAACAACAAATTTAATATTTGATGAAGAAATCAACTCAAAATCTGATAATCCAGATCTAACTTCATCAAATACTGATCAAGAAGATAATGAACAAACTGTTGAACCTTTAATTGAACCCTTAAATGAACTAACTATTGAACCAACTTCTGAGTCAATTGAACCAAATGTTGAACCAAACATTGAACCAAATCGACCAGCCGGACCTGAGGCTGAACCAAGTTCTAGAAAAACTAAGAAACCCAGACTGAGTCATACAACTGATCAAATTATGGGTGATCCAACTCTAGGAGTCAGAACTAGATCTTCCTATAGAAACCTTAGTCAGATAGAAATAATTTCAAAAATAGAACCTAAGACTATAGAGGAAGCCCTACCTGATCCTGATTGGATCATAGCTATGCAAGAAAAGTTAGCCCAATTTGAAAGGAACCAAGTCTGGGAATTAGTACCTAAACCTGAGGGCAAATCCGTCATTGACACTAAGTGGGTTTTTAGGAATAAGCTAAATGATCAAGGAGAAATAGTCAGAAATAAAACCCGCTTAGTAGCGAAAGGATTCAGTCAGGTAGAAGGGTTAGATTATGACGAAACCTATGCCCCGGTAACTAGACTTGAGTCCATTAGGATGTTATTAGCCTTTGCATCCCATAAAGGATTTAAATTATACCAAATGGATGTAAAGTCAGCTTTTCTAAATGGATTCATTAAGGAAGAGGTCTATGTAGGACAACCCCCTGGGTTTGAGGACTTAGAAAGACCTGACCATGTTTACAAACTTACTAAAGCACTTTATGGACTAAAATAAGCACCTAGGGCCTAGTATGAATGCTTATCAACTTACATAATTTCTAAAGAATTTAAACAAGGACAAATTGACTCAACCCTATTTATTAAAACCTTAGGAAAAGAAATCTTTATTGCCCAAATCTACGTCGATGACATAATCTTTGGGTCCACCAACTCTAATTTTTTAAAAGAATTCGTTAAAATAATGAAAAATGAATTTGAAAAAGCTTAGTTGGTGAGCTCAACTTTTTCCTAGGATTACAAATTAAACAAACTAGGGATAGAAACTATGTCCATCAATCCAAATATGCTAAAGAGTTAATAAAGAAATTTAAAATGGATAACTCTAAAAGCATAAATACCCCCATGGCCACAAATGTAAAAATAGATAGTGACCCTGATGGTAAACCAGTAGACCTTAAACTCTACAGAAGTATGATTGGAAGTCTACTGTACCTTACAGCCAGCAGACCTGATATCCTTTTTACTGTAGGAATGTGTGGTAGATACCAAACCTGTGCTAAGGAAACGCACTTAGCAGCCCTAAAAAGAATACTAAGATATGTTAAGGGCACCCTAAATGTAGGGATTTGGTATCCTAGAACCTCAACTTTTTACTTGTCAGGATACTCGGATTCTGACTACGCTGGTTGTAAATTAGATAGAAAGAGCGCAAGTGGAAGCTGCCAACTGTTAGGAAATAGTCTAGTATGTTGGTGCAGTAGAAAACAACACTGTGTAGCTCTATCCACAACGGAAGCTGAGTATGTGGCTTTAGGAGAATGTGTAGCACAACTCTTATGGATGATGCACACTCTTAAAGACTTCCAGCTCAACTACAATCAAACTCAGGTCTACATTGATAATATAAGCCCAATTAATCTGACTAAGAACCGAATCCAACACTCTAGAACTAAACACATAGAAGTTAAACACCACTTTGTAAGAGATCATGTAGCCAGGGGTGAAATAGTCCTTAAGCATGTAGACTCTAAGTCTAACTTAGTTGACATATTCACCAAACCCTTACCTGAGTCTGAGTTCAGCTCACTAAGAAGGCAGTTAGGATTATGCTTAGTAGAATAGGTTAACTATACTTTTGGTTTTCTTACTGCTTTACTTGATTTAAAATCAGTTTCTAAAACAATTTTAAAACTGCTTTACCTAATTTCAAAATTAGCTTTTAATTAGTTTGAAAAATCTTTTTAGCATTTTAAAATAATTTTTTGACTTAGTTTTGTTTTAAAAACTACCTCCTTCAAATCTAGGGCTTTTTCACAAATGGACTTAGCCTAGGCCCTAACCCTAGAACTGCATGCACCTATAGATTTAGAAGCCGGCCCTAGGGGGGTGCGCCGGCCCTAGAGAGAGAGAGGGGGTGCACCGGCCCTAGAGAGAGAGAGGGGGATGCGCCGACGCTAGAGAGAGAGAGAGAATAAGGGAGAGAGAGAGAGCTTCTTAATCTCTTGATTACTCAATTGAGGAATTCAAGCCTAGCCTTGGTTCCTTTATATAGTAGCCTCTCCCTTGCCAAGTCTCCCCTTTAACGGAATTTTTCATAAGAAATTTATCCTATAAATTTTCTTATGAATTATTCTGTTTATGCCAAGTTTTATTATAACTAATTTTATAATAAAACAAATACATATCTCCTTTTATTATGGAATAAAATTTACAAGAAATTTATAAATTTTTCTTATCATGGAAAAATCAATTCATAATTGATTTTATAAAATTAAAATAAACCGATCCATGGTTCATTTTAATTTCCATAAAAAGAATAAATTTCTATAAATTTCTTTATATAAATTTCTTTATATAGATTTATTTATCCATAATTTTATAAAACAAATCGCGCTTGATCTATTTTATAAAATAAACCAAATAAATTGGTTTTCTCTCCTTGTAGTGGCCGGCCAAACCAAAGAGGGTGGATACCCTCTTTGGCCGGCCACATCAAGCCAAACCCTGGCGAATTAAACTCATTTAATTCGCCCAATAAGCCTTCATAAGACTTAGCCATTTTAAGCTTCCCGTGCGCCTCTGATAAATTCAGATTCGACTTATTTCTCTTGATCAGAAAATTCAATTTTCAACTTGTTTTAAATCCCTCGGATTACTCGTAGTGCGTGTGACTAAATAGGCTTTCGATTTATGTTGGCCGTCTATAATCAACCAATTATAGAACGATCATGAGTGGCACCTAGTAGTACATCATGACCCCCAATTAATCGAAAGATCAACGGTTGACCTCAGAAATAATTCTGAAATCCTTCAGCAACTCTAATGAATCGTGCCTCATTCCCTTCACCATCTTATACCCACTTGGTTCAGGACATGGTCTGTGTGTGTCAGTCCCCACTAGGCTGACTACGTCACACCTAGCCCAAGTAACTTTCTCTCGTCCTTTAGATTTCTAATTACTCTCATGTATTTAAGAGACTTATACTCTAAAAATGTCATGCTCTGGCCAGAGGCTTTGAGTAACAATCCGACGATAGGCCTGGGTATACATCTCCTCGCAAGGAGTGGTGAATCGTTTGTAGGCTGTTCAAACATCTTCGGGCACTTCGGCTTATACCCAACCATCCTGGGTCCACACCTCCTTGGAGATGCTTGCTTAAGATGTTAAAGTATAAGTCTCCATGACCAAGATGACTTGAACACCGCAAGTCAAAGGAACATCGCACTGAAGCTGCAGTAATAACTTTCATTGACATATCTATATGTAGATTACCATATGAAGTTTTACAGTCAGTCACTCCAATGAACTAGTTTCCTTAACTAGCATCCATGTTTATCTCCGGACATCCCAATGTCACCAGCCAGTGAGAATCAGCTGATTAGAGAATAATCCATGCTAGTCTCAACAGAATTGATAGTGTCCGTATTTATCAATTCATCGACTAGGGATATTTTCAATACTTCACAATTGCACATGTAGAGATAATCACTAGTTGTGAATTCATCACAAATTCTCTCATGCTGTGAATTATATTGCGGACATTCAGTAAATGAGTTTAAGATCCCAATCAGATACATAAATATGTATACTCAAATAGTGAATTTTTATTTATTAAAATAAATGTTTACAATCATAAGGCGATTGCCTTAGGACACTTCTCTCATATTACTAACACACTCTCACTTGGCCTAATGTCAATCGCTATGGTATCCAATACCACAGGCTCTAACATGACCCTCAAACTTGTTTTGAGGCAAGGCCTTAGTTAAAGGATCAGCTAAATTCCTTTCAGTGGGAATTTTCTCAATTTGTATATCATTCCTACTTATAATCTCTCTGATCAGATGATAGCGACGAAGCACGTGTTTGGATCGCTGATAAGACCTTGGTTCCTTTGCTTGTGCAATAGCTCCATTGTTGTCGCAGTAAACCGGCACTGCTTCATCAATGGTTGGAACCACACCAAGTTCGGAGACAAACTTCTTGATCCAAACTGCTTCCTTTGCTGCTTCCGAAGCTGCGATATATTCCGCTTCCGTGGTAGAATCCGCTACGGTGTCTTGTTTGGAACTCTTCCAACTTATTGCACCTCCATTCAAAGTAAATACGTATCCAGACTGGGATTTGGAGTCATCCTTATCTGTCTGGAAACTGGCATCTGTATACCCACATATTACCATATCTCCTTCTCCATATATTAGGAACACATCCTTAGTTCTTCTTAAGTACTTAAGGATTGTCTTGACAGCCGCCCAATGATCCATTCCTGGATCCGACTGGTATCTGCTTGTGACGCTCAAAGCATATGATACATCGGACCTTGTACATAACATAGCATACATGATAGATCCTATCGCGGATGCATAAGGAATCTTATTCATGCAAATCCTCTCGTCTTCTGTGCGCGGACACATAGACTTTGAAAGGTTGATCCCATGCCTGATGGGAAGATAACCTTTCTTGGATTCCGACATGCTAAACCTTTTTAGAACTCGGTCTATATATGTAGACTGCGAAAGACCAAGCAACCGATTTGATTTATCTCTATAGATTATAATCCCAAGGATATAGGTTGCTTCTCCCAAGTCTTTCATGGAGAAAGTTTTGGACAACCAAATTTTAACTGTCTGTAAGACTGATATATCGTTTCCTATAAGCAATATGTCATCGACATATAGCACTAGGAATACGACTGCACTCCCACTAACCTTCTTGTACACACAAGGTTCGTCAGGATTTTGTGAGAAATCAAACTCTTTGATTGTCTCATCAAAATGGATGTTCCAGCTCCTGGATGCTTGCTTCAGTCCATATATGGAACGTCGAAGCTTGCATACTTTGGTTTTATCAACCGATGTGAAACCTTCAGGTTGTATCATATATACATCCTCAAGCAGGTTTCCATTAAGGAAAGCTGTTTTCACATCCATTTGCCATATTTCATAATCATAATGAGCTGCTATGGCTAGGAGCATCCGAATGGATTTAAGCATAGCTACTGGCGAATATGTTTCGTCATAATCAATTCCTTGTTTTTGACGATATCCTTTTGCCACTAATCTAGCCTTAAAGGTAACAACATTACCTTCCATGTTGGTTTTCTTCTTGAAAACCCACTTGCACCCTATGGGCTTAATCCCTTCAGGTGGTTTAACCAAGTCCCATACTTGATTTTCGTACATGGAATCCATTTCCGACTTCATGGCTTCAAGCCATTTGTCCCTTTCTGAATTTTTCAGAACATCTTCATAACTGATAGGTTCGTCATCGCTTTTAAGTAACACGTCATTCAATTCGCTTATGAGAAATCCGTATCTCTCTGGAATATTGCGTGTCCTATCAGACCTACGAAGAGGTGGTGTTGTTTTAGGTTCAACTGATAGCTCATCATTATGAGTTATTAGTTGTGGGTCATGACTAGGTGTCTCTGTAATATCTATTGGAGTTTCTTGAACTTCATCAAGTTCAATGCCACTCCCACTATTTTCTTGTAAAAGAAATTCTTTTTTCAGAAATACAGCATGCCTTGAAACAAACACCTTTTGTTCCAAGGGATGATAGAATTGGTAACCCTTCGTTTCCTTAGGGTATCCAATAAATAGACATTTATCAGACTTAGCATCCAATTTGTCTGATATAGTCCGCTTCATATAAGCAGGACAACCCCATATCTTAAGGTGAGTTAAGTGAGGTTTCTTACTATTCCATGTCTCATATGGAGTAGTAGAGACTACCTTGGTCGGGACTCTGTTTAGCAAGTAAACAGCTGTCTTAAGTGCATAGCCCCAAAAGGATTTTGGAAGAGTTGCATGATTCATCATCGACCTAACCATGTCCATCAAGGTTCGGTTGCGCCTTTCAGATACACAATTATGCTGTGGTGTATACGGAGGAGTCCATTGGGATAATATCCCATTGTCCCTAAGATAATCTTGAAACTCTTGACTTAAGTATTCACCACCCCGATCGGATCGAAGTATCTTAATACTTTTGCCAAGCTGTTTCTCTACTTCATTTCTGAACTCTTTGAATTTCTCAAATGCTTCAGATTTGTGTTTCATCAAGAACATATACCCAAATCGTGAGTGATCATCGATAAAGGTGATGAACTAGCTATAGCCTCCTTGTGCAAGAGTTGACATTGGTCCACATACATCAGTATGTATTAGACCAAGCAATTCTCCCACTGGATTACCCTTTCCGGAAAAGGGTAATTTGGTCATCTTGCCTTTTAAGCATGATTCGCATGTATCAAATGCACCGGGTTCAAATGATTCCAAAATTCCACATCGGTGTAATTTGGTCATGTGTTTCTTACTTACATGGCCAAGACGACAATGCCACATGTAGGAGTCTATTCGATTATCTATTTGAGCACGTTTGTTGCTAAATTCGATATTGAAAACGTCACCGGATAAATCTAACGTGTAGATACCATTGCACAAAGTTCCATTCCCATAAAGAACGCCATTTAAAGTTATGTAACAACAATTGTTACTAAAAGTTAAATGATAACCCTTTTCATTCAAACATGAAATAGATACAATGTTCTTTATTAACGAAGGAACAAAATAACAATTATCCAATTCTAAGACACGTCCAGTGGGGAGCTTTAGCAAATATGTTCCGATGGCAACAGCAGTAATCTTTGCTCCATTTCCAACTCGCAAATTCGCTTCTCCTTTGACGAGTCTTCTTCTATTCCTTAGCCCCTGTATGTCATTACATATATGTGAGCTACACCCAGTATCAAGTACCTAGGTATTTGAGGAAATAGAGTGACATTCAATAACGAAGATACCTGAAGAGGATGGGGCATCGGATGCCTTCTTCTTCAAGGACTCAAGATAAACTTTGCAGTTTCTT
>JAGFNQ010009817.1:0-31478 GCA_024364735.1 Boesenbergia rotunda | reverse complement strand
GTCAATGTCACCAGCCAGTGAGAATTAGCTGATTAGAGAATAACCCATCCTAGTCTCAACAGAATTGATAGTGTCCGTATTTATCAATTCATCGACTAGGGACAATTTCAATACTTCACAATTGCACATGTAGAGATAATCACTAGTTGTGAATTCATCACAAATTCTCTCATGCTGTGAATTGTATTGCGGACATTCAGTAAATGAGTTTAAGATCTCAATCAAATACACAGACATGTATACTCAAATAGTGAATATTCATTTATTAGAATAAATGATTATAATCATAAGGCGATTGCCTTAGGGCACTTCTCTTATATCACTGACAAACTCCCACTTGGCATAATGCCAATCGCTACAGTACCCAATACCACAGGCTCTAACATGACCCTCAAACTTACTTTGAGGCAAGGCCTTAGTTAAAGAATCCGCTAAATTCTTTTCAGTGGGAATTTTCTCAATTTGTATGTCATTCCTACTTATAATTTCTCTGATCAAATGATAGCGGCGAAGCACATGTTTGGATCGCTGATGAGATCTTGGTTCCTTTGCTTGTGCAATAGCTCCATTGTTGTCGCAGTAAACCGGTATTGCTTCATCAATGGTTGGAACCACACCAAGTTCTGAGACAAACTTTTTGATCCAGACTGTTTCC
Source organism: Boesenbergia rotunda (assembly GCA_024364735.1). Lineage (NCBI taxonomy): Eukaryota > Viridiplantae > Streptophyta > Magnoliopsida > Zingiberales > Zingiberaceae > Boesenbergia > Boesenbergia rotunda. The sequence continues at coordinate 30,823 of JAGFNQ010009817.1, read as the reverse complement.
TTTGCTGCTTCCGAAGCTGCAATATATTCCTCTTCCGTGGTAGAATCCGCTACAGTGTCTTGTTTGGAACCCTTCCAACTTATTGCGCCTCCATTCAAAATAAATACGTATCCGGACTGAGATTTGGAGTCATCCTTATCTGTCTGGAAACTGGTATCTGTATACCCACGTATTACCATATCACTTTCTCCATATATTAGGAACACATCCTTAGTGTTTCTTAAGTACTTGAGGATTGTCTTGACAGTCGCCCAATGATCCATTCCTGGATCAGATTGGTATCTGTTTGTGATGCTCAGAGCATACGATACATCGGGCCTAGTACATAACATAGCATACATGATAGATCCTATCGCGGATGCATAGGAATCTTATTAATGCAAATCCTCTCGTCTTCTGTGCGCGGACACATAGACTTCGAAAGGTTGATCCCATGCCTGATGGGAAGGTAACCATTCTTGGATTCCGACATGCTAAACCTTTCTAGCACTCGGTCTATATATGTAGACTGCGAAAGACCAAGCAACCGTTTTGATATATCTCTATAGATTCTAATCCCAAGGATATAGGTTGCTTCTCCCAGGTCTTTCATGGAGAATGTTTTGGACAACCAAATTTTAACTGACTGTAAGACTGATATATCGTTTTCTATAAGCAATATGTTATCGACATATAACACTAGGAATACGATTGCACTCCCATTAACCTTCTTGTACACACAAGGTTCGTCAGGATTTTGTGAGAAATCAAACTCTTTGATTGTCTCATCAAAACGGATGTTCCAGCTTCTGGATGCCTGCTTTAGGGCTTTAGTCCATATATGGATCGTCGAAGCTTGCATACTTTGGTTTTATTAACCGATGTGAAACCTTCAGGTTGTATTATGTATACATCTTCAAGCAGGTTTCCGTTAAGGAAAGCTGTTTTCACATCCATTTGCCATATCTTATAATCATAATGAGCTGCTATGGCCAGGAGCATCCGAATGGATTTAAGCATAGCTACTGGCGAATAGGTTTCGTTATAATCAATTCCTTGTTTCTGACGATATCCTTTTGCCACTAATCTAGCCTTAAAGGTAACAACATTACCTTCCATGTCGGTTTTCTTCTTGAAAACCCACTTGTACCCTATGGGCTTAATCCCTTCAGGTGGGTTAACCAAGTCCCGTACTTGATTTTTACATATGGAATCCATTTCCGACTTCATGGCTTCAAGCCATTTATCCCTTTCTGAATTTTTCAGAACATCTTCATAACTGATAGGTTCGTCATCGTTAATGAGTAACACGTCGTTCGATTCACTTATGAGAAATCCGTATCTCTCTGGAATATTGCGTGTCCTATCAGACCTACGAAGAAGTGGTGTTGTTTTAGGTTCAACTGATAGCTCATCATTATGAGTTATTGGTTGTGGGTCTAGACTAGGTGTCTCTGTAATGTCTATTGGAGTTTCTTGAACTTCTTCAAGTTCAATGCTACTCCCACTGTTTTCTTGTAAAAGAAATTTTTTTTCTAGAAATATAGCATGCCTTGAAACAAATACCTTTTGTTCCAAGGCATGATAGAATTGGTAACCCTTCGTTTCCTTAGGGTATCCAATAAATAGACATTTATCAGACTTAGCATCCAATTTGTCTGATACAGTCTGCTTTACATAAGCAGGACAACCCGATATCTTTAGGTGAGATAAATGAGGTTTCTTACTATTCTACGTCTCATATGGAGTCGTAGAGACTACCTTAGTCGGGACTCTGTTTAGTAAGTAAACAGCTGTCTTGAGCGCATAGCCCCAAAAGGATTTTGGAAGAGTTGCATGATTCATCATAGATCTAACCATGTCCATCAAGGTTCGGTTACGCCTCTCAGATACACCATTATGCTGTGGTGTATATGGCGGAGTCCATTGAGTCAATATCCCATTGTGCCTAAGATAATCTTGAAACTCTTGACTTAAGTATTCACCACCTCGATCGGATCGAAGTATCATAATACTTTTGCCAAGCTATTTCTCTACTTCACTTCTGAACTCTTTAAATTTCTCAAAAGCTTCAGATTTGTGTTTCATTAAGAACACATACCCGAATCGTGAGTGATCATCGATAAAGGTAATGAAGTAGCTATAACCTCCTTGTGCAAGAGTTGACATTGGTCCACATACATTAGTATGTATTAGACCAAGCAATTCTCCCACTGGTTTACCTTTTTCGGAAAAGGGTAATTTGGTCATCTTGCCTTTTAAGCATGATTCGCATGTATCAAATGAACCGGGTTCAAATGATTCCAGAATTCCACATCGGTGTAATTTGGTCATGCGTTTCTTACTTACATGGCCAAGACGACAATGCCACATATAGGAGTCTATTTGATTATCTATTCGAGCACGTTTGTTGCTAACTTCGATATTGAAAACGTCATCGGATAAATCTAACGTGTAGATACCATTGCATAAAGTTTCGGTCCCATAAAGAACACCATTTAAAGTTATGTAACAGCAATTGTTACTAAAAGTTAAATGATAACCCTTTTCATTCAAGCATGAAATAGATAAAATGTTCTTTATTAACGAAGGATCAAAATAATAATTATCCAATTCTAAGACAAGTCCAGTAGGGAGCTTTAGCAAATATGTTCCGATGGCAACAGCAGCAATCTTTGCTCCATTTCTAACTCGCAAATTCGCTTCTCCTTTGACGAGTCTTCTTCTATTCCTTAGCCCCTGTATTTCATTACATATATGTGAGCTACACCCAGTATCAAGTACCCAGGTGTCCGAGGAAATAGTGTGACATTCAATAACGAAGATACCTAAAGAGGATGGGGCATCGGATGCCTTCTTCTTCAAGGACTCAAGATAAACCTTGCAGTTTCTTCGCGAGTGGCCCTCCTTGCCGCAGTGATGGCAAGTGCCTTTTGGTGTCTTTTCAATCTTTTTGGCCTTTTTCTTCCTTCCCTTATTTTGTTCATTGGGCTTCCTCTTAGAGCCTTTCTTTGAGGAACCAACTAACAGTACCGTCTTTTGATCCTGCTTTATAGAAGGCTCTACTGTCTTCAGCAGGTTAAGCAACTTAGGAATGGTTGTCTCCAGTTTGTTCATCCGATAGTTCATCACAGACTGTGTGTAACCCTTGGGCAAACAATACAGAATTAAGTCAATACTTAGTTCGTGATCCATTGCAAATCCGAGTGTGCCTAGTCGCTCAATGTACCCCAACATCTTCAACACAAACTGTGAAACAGAAGTGCCTTCCTGCATCATAGAGGTGAAGAGGAGTTTGGAGACCTCAAACCTTTCGGATCTCGCCTGCTCGTCAAACAGCTCATGAAGATGGAAGACGATGGTATGAGCATCCATATGCTCATGCTGCTTTTGTAGCTCAGGTACCATAGCGGCCAGCATGATGCAACTCGCAAGTTCAGAATCGGTCACATGTTTCTGATAGGCCACTAACTGGTCTGGAGTTGCATCTTTAGGAGGATGGTTGGGAAGTTGTTCTTCAAGGACATAAGCAAGCTTTTCTGCCTTGAGGACTATCCTTAGGTTTCGAAGCCAGCCCATGAAGTTTGGCCCAGTCAGCTTATTGGTGTCCAAAATGGAATGCAAATTCAGAGAAGACATGATCAGATGATTATCTTAGAAATATAAATTGAGGTTATGTGATGAGAATGATAAAGAATGCATCAATAAACATTAATTAAATCCTATTTATTTTTCGAATTAAATAACTCTTTTTATCAATTCGGGAGATCGTAGGAACATCTCCAAATAGGTTGATATCCAACCATAGATAAAAACAACCATGATTAGAGTCCATCAAGTTATTCTTAGCTATGAAAGTAGATAATTATACCGATTACATATTATATATATGTAACTATCACATTATGTTATCAACTAATTCAATTTAGGAAATTTAATTATAACAACTAACTTTAAATTGGACGGCTCCCTGAGGCTCAATCCAAAATGAAGAATTTTGTAAATAATTTAATTTCTAATTATAAATTTAAATGCCAATTAATATTCCCATAATTTGTCTAGACTTTCTTGAAAGAAAGTGTCCAAAATTGCGAGCTTTCCATAAATGGAAAGTTTCCAAAAATAAGAGGTTTTCAGAATAATTGTAAGTTTTTGGTACAAAGAAAACATACGTTTTTTAAAAATTGGAAAATTTTCAAAATAGGAAATTTTCAAAATTGGAAAGTTTCCAAAACTAGAAAGTTTTCACAATTATCATAAAATTTTAGAAACAGAGATATTTCAAAAGTTTGCGAAATTTCATGAGGATTTCCAAACTTTGAAATTCCTAAATCAAAAATTTACCATAATTGGAAAGTTTCCATAATTAAAAATTTTCCAAAATTTAGATCATGATAAAGCTTTCCGCAAAACAATTATATGATTATGTCGAACACAAACCTCGGCTCTGATACCACTGTTGGGACCGGGTGCATGTTGACATGGATGCGGGTTCGTAATTTTAAAATTAATTACGTGTAGCGGAAGGTTTAGCATAAATAATTTCTCAAATTATTTAACCACACATCTAAGCATGTAATTTTATCTTGTGTAGACATGATCATATATTTAAAATTTTACAGAAACATAAACTAATTTACGTATTACCTCGCGTAACTCGAAGGAAGGGACGAGATCCAACCGTAAGCGTCCCTTGGAAGCTTCGCCTCTATTCGCGTCCACGCCGAGTATCTTCGGGATGACTTCGCAAAGCCACGAGTTTCGTGTTCTCGAGAACTACTAGATTCTCCGAGAACGCGACAAGAAAAACCAAGAGAGAAGTCGGAAGACTAACCACAAAAGGATGGCCGGAATCAAAATTCCGGCGAAGCAAAAGAAGAGGCTTGCGGCAAAAGGATCCTTGTGGCAAACTCTAATTCCGGCAGCACCTTCTTCCGGCCAAGAGATGGTCGGAGGTTCCTTCTCCGACAGCAGGTGGTGGTCGGCAGGGAAAGGGTAGGGGCGGCCGGCTGGTGCTCCTTTTTGGGGCTGGTTGCCGCACGGCAAGAAGGGGAGAAGAGAAGGAGAGAAAGAGAGGGAGAGAGCCTATGCCTTCATCTCTACGATTATTACCTAAGCCTTGCCTTGGGTCAAGTCTATCAAATATGGAATAACTTATTCTATCATGCCATGTTTGATTTTATATCATGGTTAAAATTATATTTTAATTCATGATAAAAATTAATCCATGATTGATTTTATAAAATAAACCAATCCATGGTTCATTTTAATTTCCATGAAAAATAAACCAAACCTTGGTTTATTATATAAAAAATTTATATCATCCATAATTTTATAAAACAAACTACACTTGGTTTATTTTATAAATTGAACCAAAAACTTGGTTCTCTCCCTTTGTTGTGGCCGGCCAAGCAAAGAGGATAGAGGCCCTCTTTGGCCGGCTCATCCAAGCCACGCCCTAATGAATTAAACTTATTTAATTCATCTATTAAGTCTTCAAAAGACTTATCCATTTTACGCTTCCGATGCGTCTCTAAAAAAATTTAGATTCGACTTATCGTTTGGCTCAACCAAACCTAATCTCTCTTGATTGGAAAATCCGATTTTCAACTCGTTTTAAATCCCTCGGATTACTCGCAGTGCGTGTGACTAAATAGACTTTCGATTTATATTGGCCATCTATAATTAATCAATTAATTATAGTACGATCATGAGTGGCACCCAGTAGTACATAATGATCCCCAATTAATCGAAAGATCAACGGTTGACCTCAGAAACAATTCTGAAACCCTTCAGCAGCTATAATGAATCGTGCCCATTCCCTTCACCATCTTATACCCACTTGGTTCAGGACATGGTCTTTGTGTGTCAGTCCCCACTAGGCTGACTACGTCACACCTAGCCCAAGTAACGTTTTCTCATCCTACGGATTCTAATTACTCTCATGTATTTAAGAGATTCATACCCTAAACATGTCATGCTCTGTCCAGAGGCTTCGAGTAACAATCCGACGATAGACCTCGGGAATACATCTCCTCGCAAGGAGTGGTGAATCCTTTGTAAGTTGTTCAAACATCTTCGGGCACTTCGGCTTATACCCAATCATCCTGAGTCCACACCTCCTTTGAGACGCTTGCTTAAGATGTCAAAGTATAAGTCTCCATGACCAAGATGACTTGAACACCGCAAGTCAAAGGAACATCGCTCTTAAGCTGCAGTAAGAACTTCATTGACATATTTATATGTAGACTACCATATGAAGTTTTACAGCCAGTCACTCCAATGAACTAGTTCCCTTAACTAGTATTCATGTTTATCTCCGGACATCTCAATGTCACTAGCCAGTGAGAATCAGCTGATTAGAGAATAACTCATGCTAGTCTCAACAGAATTGATAGTGTCTGTATTTATCAATTCATCGACAAGGGACAATTTTAATACTTCACAATTGCACATGTAGAGATAATCCCTAGTTGTGAATTCATCACAAATTTTCTCATGCTGTGAATTGTATTGCGGACATTCAGTAAATGAGTTTAAGATCTCAATCAAATACACAAATATGTATACTCAAATAGTGAATATTCATTTATTAGAATAAATGATTATAATCATAAGGTGATTGCCTTAGGACACTTCTCTCATATCACTAACAAGTCTAACCCTTCGACTTGATTGAACCCTTTGGCTACTAAGCGGGCTTTATTTCTAACTATTTCTCCTTGATCATTTAGCTTATTCCTAAAAACCCACTTAGTGTCAATGATGGATTTGTCCTCAGGTTTAGGTACTAGTTCCCAAACTTGATTCCTCTCAAATTGGGCTAATTCTTCTTGCATTGCTATGATCCAATCAGGAACAGGTAAGACTTCCTCTATAGTCTTAGGTTCAATTTTTGAAATCAGCGCAATCTGACTAAGATTTCTATAGGAAGACCTAGTTCTGATTCCTAAGGTTGGATCATCCACAATTTGATCAGTTGGGTGACTAAGTCTAGGTTTCTTAGTTCTTCTAGAACTTGGTTCAGCCTCAGGTCCGGCTGGGCGGTTTGGTTCAACTACTTGGATTGGTTCAATTGACTCAATAGTTGGTTCAATAGTTAGTTCATTTATGTAACGCCCGCCTTTCCAGCCCTACGGTGTGGGCGGAAGGCGGCGTTACGCTAACATACATATATGCAAATGGAGATCTTAATGCAGCGGAATAATTTTAAACTTTATACATGTGCGTTTACACCATGCAACTAACACTTGAATCATATAAACATGTATTAACTATCATTCTTAAACATGGTTACATGGTAAACTTAGCATTGTCATAGCATAAAAAGAATAAGACATAACATGTGAGATATAACATTCTTGAACATGCTTGTACCCTACCATCAAGCTTAAAGCCAACATAAAGTATAGCATGGAACTAAAGTTAACAATGCAAAACATAAGAAGTTGTTCTTTGGGAAAACCATCATAAAGTCTAGCATGAAACTAAAGTTGAAAGGTGACAATGCAAACATGAGACATATGACAATTATGAGTAATAGGATCTTTTCTTTTTCTTTTGCCATGTCACTGCTACACACACACTTGCCCTCCTACTGCTTCCCTTAGCTTAGTATCCTCTTGCTTGATCTGCGGTACAAGAAAGTAAAACTATAAGCACTAGGCTTAATAAGGCCCTTTCCTACTCAGTAAAACATACGTCACATATAGTCAATGAAAAGACATAACATGGAGAGTGTAACATAAAACAAAAGCATATCATGAGAATGTATTCATAAAGCATTTAACATGAAGAGGCATATAGATGTACATAAAAACACATAATCATATGGAAGTGCTTAACATGTAATGAAAGTGCATAGAGCTCATGGCATAAAAAGTACTTGACATAAATATAAGCACATAACATACTTAACACGGAGAAGTTCTTGACATAAAACATAAGCATATGAAATACTTGACATGACATAGTTCTTGACATAACATAAGCATATGACATACTGGACATGACATGGTTCTTGTCATAAACATAGGCATAGATGCATAACATGAATGAATGCATGAGTTAAATGCACACAACATAAGGACACTTATTTAAAAATCATATTTATAAATACTTAAACATAATCATAACATCATGGGGAGCCCTGGCTTGTACCACTTACATACATACATCATTTGCGCGCATCCTTAAGTAAATACGAGGTAGCTAGTCTCGATCTACTAGGGTACTAGGTTATCTTCAACCTAGGGACTGCTACGGTAGTCCAGAACCGAGGCGTTCTTAAGGTACCCATCCCTGTTGGACAGCTACGGTAGTCCCAGACCCGGGGACAGCTGCGCTAGTCCCACACCGAGGCTTTCATGAGGAGCCCATCCCTTGGATCTTACTTGGGTCCGGTACAAGCCCATCCATAAAGTGAAATAGCTTCACATGCTTCTTTTTACATCATTCATAAAACTTACATAGCATATTTAAAGACATAACATGATCTTGGTACATGAAGCATGGTATAGGGCATACTTAACATTTCATCATTCATAGTTCATGCATAACATCATAATGCCTTAAACGCATGAACATCATCTTCATTCATAAGGTATGTCATGCACACATCATTATGCCTTAAAGACATGAACATCATCTTCATTCATCATCTTCATTCATCATCTTCATTCATAAGGCATGACATACATACATAATTATACATTAAGGCATAAACATCATCTTAGTTTACAAAGCTTGCATGATCATGATACATAAGGTAATCATGCATTACATACATGACACATATCACATAGCATACATGATCATGGTATCTATCATAAAGCATGCATGGGTAGGATCCATATGAATATGATACATACTATATAGGTTCATGACATTCAACATAAAACATGCATAGGTCTACATAACCCTAATATACATATGTTCAAGGCATTTAACCTAATGCATGCATAATTCTACATAAACATGATACATACTTCACCACACATGTGTTCATGGTATATGGTGTAAAACATCCTTAAATAAAATCTACTAAAACATGGCACGTAATATAAGCATACAAGGTCATGATGCATATCACTAATGTCAAAGTGGAGAGCTGCCCAACTAAAATTTCCAGTCCAAACTCTGATAACTCCTTCCGAAGGGGCTGTGACATCGTGGACAAAGCTAGTAGGGTGGCGCTAGATTTTCTGCTAAGTGCATCTGCCACCTTATTAGCTTTACCTAGATGGTAGAGGATGTCGATGTCATAATCCTTGACTAGCTCAAGCCATCTGCGTTGCCTCATGTTCAGATCCTTCTGAGTAAAGAAATACTTCAGACTCTGATGATCTGTGAAAATCCTACACTGAGCTCCGTATAGGTAATGCCTCCAGATCTTGAGAGCGAACACTACTGCAGCTAGCTCAAGGTCATGAGTAGGGTAGTTCTTCTCATAATCCTTGAGTTGTCTTGAGGCATAGGCGATAACCTTGCCATTCTGCATCAGCACTGCTCCAAGTCCTAATTTAGAAGCATCACTATAAATGTCAAAGCTGTCAGTGGTCTCTGGAAGAGTCAGGATGGGAGCACTAGTCAATCTTCTCTTTAATTCTGTAAAACTGTTCTCGCAGTCCTTTGTCCACTGAAACTTTCTGTTCTTTCTGGTAAGAGCTGTCAGTGGGGAGGCTATTCTGGAGAAATTCTCTACGAACTTCCTGTAGTAACCAGCTAGACCCAGAAAACTTCTGATCTCACTGACATTCTTCGGTCTGATCCAGTTACTTACTGCTTCTATTTTGCTGGGGTCTACCATCACCCCTTCCTTGGAGATGATGTGACCTAGAAAAGACACCTGATCGAGCCAGAATTCACATTTTGAGAATTTTGCATACAGTTGGTTCTGCTGAAGAATCTGCAATACTGTCCTGAGATGTTCAGCATGTTCCTCCTGAGTTCCTGAGTAGATAAGAATGTCATCAATGAAGACGATGACAAAATTATCTAAGTATTCCCGGAATACTCTGTTCATGAGGTCCATAAATGTCGCTGGAGCATTTGTGACCCCAAAAGGCATGACTACAAACTCGTAGTGCCCATATCTGGTTCTGAAAGCTGTCTTCGGAATATCACCCTCTCTGACTTTGACCTGGTGATAGCCGGATCTCAAATCTATCTTTGAGAAGACTGTGGATCCCTTTAGCTGGTCGAACAAATCATCGATCATGGGTAGAGGGTACCGGTTCTTGACGGTGACTTGATTCAGAGCCCGGTAATCTATACACAGGCGCATGGACCCGTCTTTCTTCTTCACGAACAACACTGGAGCTCCCCAAGGTGAATGACTAGGGCGTATGAAGCCCTTGTCGAGCAGCTCCTGTAGTTGCTCCCAAAGTTCTCTTAATTCTGCTGGAGCCATACGGTATGGTGCTTTTGAAATGGGGTTGGTACCTGGAATGAGATCTATCTCAAACTCTATCTCCCTGTCTGGTGCTAAGCCTGGTAACTCGTCAGGGAAGACTGCTGGGTAGTCACATACCACGAGGACGTCTTCTAGCTTTTGGTCCTTGACTTGTTCGGCATGGACTACATGTGCTAGAAATCCAGCACATCCTGTACTCAGTAGTTTCCGTGCTTTCATGGCGGAGAGAAATTTCTTGGCCTTCTTCTTCGGTTCTCCGATGTATTCAAACTGCTCTCCTGTCTCTGGTTGGAATACGACTTTCCTTTTTCGGCACTCTATAGAAGTGCCGTATTTGCTCAGGAAGTCCATCCCAAAAATGACATCATAGTCGGACATATTCAGTATTACTAGATCACAGTAAAGCTCTCTGTCTGAGATGCTGACTGGTATGGCACGGAGCCAGTGTGTGGATGCCATGATGTCTCCGGAGGGCAGGGTAGTCAGAAACTGACCACTATGTACGTCCGGAGGTATTGCTAGTTTTTCGGCGAATGCCCTGGATACATATGAATGGGTTGCCTCAGTATCGAAAAGTACAGATGCATGCAGGTTTAAAATACTAATCTGACCTGTAACAACTGTAGAGGCGGTGGCTACATCCTCTCTGGTCAGTGAGAAAACCCGTGCATTTGTAGTAGCCGGTGGAGCCTCTAATCTGCCTTGATTGATTTGAGGATCCTCTAGTGCCGTCTGCATCAGGTGAAGCTGAGCTGGCTTACCTCCATACTGAATAGGCTGTGGGGGAGGTAAGTTGGCCTTGTTAGGGCATTGCTTGGCCATATGCCCTTCCTGACCACAGGTGTAGCACCCTCGTATGCCCAGGCGGCAGACTCCTGAGTGCTGTCTCCCACAGTTGGAACAAGTGGGATACTTGGTTTGCTTATTGGCTGGCTCCCCTTTTGGATTGTTCCACTGCTTTCTTTTGCCTTGATTCTTTCCTTTCCTGTTAGAGTTGGAGCCCTGGGGTTTCTGAGTTCCTATGCTACTGCCTTGGCCCTTATTCTCTGTCACGACTGTCTTCTGCTGCCGCATGTTGTTCAGGTAATGCTCGGTGATCAGAGCACTGCTCACTAGTTCTTCTGAGGTTTGCGGCCTATGGATGTCGCTGGCCACATTAAGTGCTATCTCTGGCCTTAGCATTTTGAGCATTAGCCTGACTCGCTCTCGTTCGGTGCTGACTAATTCGGGACACAGACGCGCCAACCTGTTGAATCTCTTCACGGCTTCCTCTACTGATAGGTCGCCCTGCCGAAATTCCGTGAACTCGTCGTAGTGGCGGTTTGTGACCCTCATGTGGAAGAATTCTTCAAAGAACTCTTCTTCAAAGCTAGCCCAAGTCATCTGATTGACTGGGCGTTTTATCTTGATACGCTCCCACCACATACGTGCGTCTCCGGCCAGGCAGAAGGAGGCGCACTTTACTTTCTCATGCTCTGGCCAGTCTAGGAGCTCCATGGTACTCTCCAGGGTCTTGAACCAAGCTTGGGCATCCCATGGTTCACTGGTGCCGGAGAAGGTCCCTGGCTTGATCTTCTGCCACTGGATCAGATAAGCTTCCCTTTTTGCCCCTGTTGCTGGGGCTACTGGCATGTCTGGTGGGACCGGCGCCACAGGTGGAACCTCTGTCACTATCGGCGTCTCCACCTGGGGCTCTGGGGTAACAGCGGGAGTAGCCTACTGATTAGCTGTTAGAGCAGCAATTACTTGCTACTGTTCCGCTACTTGTCTCTGTAGTTGTGCTACTACCTCTGTCAGGTCCGCTGGGGGCACTGAGTGGTCTGCCTCCTGCTGAGGCTCAGTAACTGGTGCTCTTCTAACTGAGCGTCCTCTTGCCATTATCTAAAATAGAGGAGGATCATACAATTCATATTTTAATTCTAAAACATGCTATCAGATATAAACTAAGGTATTAAACATGCTTCCGTTAAATGTAAACAAGAACTGACTAGAAGACAGATAGCATGAATAACATGAAAATACTATAAATCTGAAAGCAAGAAAATATAGTAATGTGAGAGATACTCTTACTTAGAAGCTGCAGGTCTGATGCTGATGTGTGTGAGGAGAAAAGATGGAACTTGGTCTGATACCACTCTGTAACGACCCACCTTCTAGTACACTAAGCTTTAAGGCGGATCGCTACGTAAATATATATCTAACTAATTTCTGGTTGAGTAACTTAGGAATTTCAACAACGATATGTAAAAGCATAAACATAAACGTGCCAAGTTTGTATCAACTTCTTATTGAAACCAGTCATTATTCATATCTAAGGGTATTCTTAGCTACTACATGTCATTCTATATGGTGCATATATCTTAAAACAAGCATATCCTAAGTATTTAGCATGTAGATCAAAAGTATCAAGTTCTTATCTCTAAAGCTTAAGCATGGATCTAAATTACCATATTACAAGTAGTAACTCATATCATTCAACATTCGCTAAGCAAGTATTAACACAGGTAAATAAACTACTTTAATATACTAGGCACCACAAATAACGAGTCTAAACAGGTTAATACATGGATCTCATAATATATCGCGAAATAACTAAAGAAGCATAAACAAGAAAACTAAAGAAGCATACTAGGCACCACGAATACAAGTCTAATTAAGTTCATACATGGTTCACATAATATATTGCGGAATAACTAAAGAAGCATAATAAAGACTATTTCTATGCTTTGCAAGTTTCGAAGACTTTTATTCCAACTCCACCATCACACACACTTTGGATCAAGCCCGCCACCTCCCCTACTAGTGCTTTCCTTTACCTGTATCTGCAGTATAAGGAAATGCAAACTAATAAGCATAAAGCTTAGTAAGTACCATCTAGCCTCACAAAACTATGAAAACTCGAATGATGCTTTTGTAAAACATGCTATGCACATACATGCTCATATCCATAAGTAATCATGCTAGGCTCATGCTAAAATACATATCATAGAATGTCATGGCATATAACTGAGACATGACACATACTGAACTAAAACTGAAAAGTAAGCTATAGCATGACATACATATTTGAACTGGAACTGAAACTAACTAACATAAAACTAATTATTAACTTCACCACATGCTAATATGAATTTCTGAAAACTAAATACATATAGTAGGTGAAAGTAATAATCAACTGCTGTGGGCCCGGTAATGTACCAACTGTGCGCACATCCCTAATGAACCCGAGGTAGCAAATCCCGAATCCATTAGGGTTCTACTAGGTTATCTAAACCTAGGGGCAACTAGGAGCACATCCCATACTATGTTATCTAAACCTAGAGGCAACTTGGAGCCTATCCCTGGACCGGAGTCCGGTCAATGCCACTGAAAATAAAATAGTCCTTTATACTTTTCTTTCCTTTTCTAATTCTTGCTTTTACTAGGTTATCTAAACCTAGAGGCAACTTGGAGCCTATCCCTGGACCTTGGTCCCAATCATAAACTGGAGCAAGAATTTCTATTCTTTAATGCTTTCTATAGCATTAACTGAACTGAACATTTTAACAAACACCTAACGTGCGTGCTTGTTCATAATTTACGATTTCTAATCGTAGAACATACATATAAGGAGATAAAGCATACGGAAAATCGACCGAAACTACTTATACTGCAGGTGAGGGGTACTTACATCCTGCGCTTGTTCTTCCGACTCTAAAGCGTAGGTTTTTGGGAAAAGGAACGATCCTTAGAGTTTCGGAGAGCTTCTAACGGAGAATTCTTCCTCGGAGAGATTCCCTAACGTTGCCTCCTTAAATCCTTTGGATCTTCCCTTGGTTCGCGCGCGCGGGAGAGAGAGCGAGAGGAGAGGTCGCGTCCGTGAGGGAGGGCGTCGGCGTCGCTGGGTTGGGAGAAAATTAACCTAAAACTCGTAACTCCTTCTTTTATACTTATGGGGCCGAATTTAACTAATTCTACCTTATCTATTGTTTCCCTTAATTTATTTCAATAAAGCCAAATCGCTCTCTTGGTAAGTCCATTCCTCTCTCAAACCTTAGGTTTAGGGATCAAATCTCACTTAAACATTTTTTTTCTTTTTATCCCTTTTTGCCACTTTCGTTTATGGAAAAATTCTATAAAAATATCCATAAATTCGGAATAAATTCTAAGATATTTCTAAAATTAGTTTTGAGAATTTTCAGGCGTTACACTTTATAAGAAGTTTATCGACTACTTATTCATGCTCTTATAATGTTCATCCCACGGACTATAATTTTTAACTTAGTTATGTTAACTCGCTCTTTTATTCATAGAAGTTGGTATAGTTTTTACTTTAATGTTAAAAACTTTGAAGCTTACTCTACAAATCTTAAACAGTTATAAAATCATAATAATTATTAACACTTACATTACATTCATAATATGTTTCTAATATACCTAATATAAGATTTATAATATGAAATATAATTCTATTATCTACTCTTACTTCAACTTCTAATTCTCACTCAACCCATTGCACACACTGAACTAAATGCTACTTGTGAAAATATTTTTCTTCTGCTATAACCTAGAACTACTTTTCTTACTACATTTACAATTATGTACACAAACCTTCTGTTAATATACATATTATATACTCCATAACCTAATTCTACTTATCTATCTTTTACTAACATTTACCTACGTAACATTACTTATTTTTACTACTTCTCTTAACATCTTTCATAAATTATTTCAATTAATATTTTTCATCTATTTATCTCTTCTTCTTTCTAATATTTCTTCTTTAGCACTTCTACGTCTCATTGACTACTTTCAATTAGTTTTATTACTACTTAATAAATTACAACTTGCTATGTGTGTGATGAGATGATAAGTAATAATTATAATTATAAGAGATTTAATAGAATTGAGATGAAGTATCAAACAATTTGAAGATATACTTTAGAAAAGAAGTTATTATTATAAGTAAAAAATAAGATTGAGATAATTACTATAAGGAGAGAAGCAAATTTTGTGAAAAATGAACTTAGGAAACAAAGTAGTATTAACATTAAGGAGTTATGAAGTAGCTTGAATTTATACTAAAAAGATTAGTGTGATGTAAGACTATTGAGTAGAATTAGATATATATATATTAAGATTTTGTGTTGAAGATTAATGATAAGAAATAAGTATATTAGTGTTGTTAGAGAAGTTATAGCTGATTATGAAATGTAGACTATTTGCTTCTAGTGTGAGTCAACAAGCATAGAGATTTAGAGGAGGCTGAGAATAATTAGAGAAAATAGTGTATTTGATGAAGTAAGAATATATCTATGTTGGATATAGCAGAACGCAGTGAGCAGTTTTATTTTACGTCTTTATTCTTAAGAAGGAGAAGCGTTTTAATCGTTGTGTATTTTTGAAATTTGAGAAGACATAGTTTTGTGTTTAACTGATGTACTCGCATGCTTTTCTTCATAAAAGACATGTAAGGCTAATATAAGTTATTGTTATTCCTACCCGCCTATCAAACTCTAAAATATTCGATATCACAAAGTAAGGTAAGGTATCGTTCATATTTACATATCCTAAAAGTACTCTCTATCATAAGGTATCATTCATACTTGCATATTCTAGAATCATAAAGGAAAGTAAGGTATGCATAGAGGTACTTACTTGGAAGTTTCAGAAAGAAGGCTTGATGTGTGTATAGTGAGATGACAACTTGGCTCTGATACCAACCTGTAACACCCGCCTTTCCAGCCCTACGGTGTGGGCGGAAGGCGACGTTACGCTAACATACATATATGCAAATGGAGATCTTAATGTAGCAGAATAATTTTAAACTTTATACATTTGCGTTTAAACCATGCAACTAACACTTGAATCATATAAACATGTCTTAACTATCATTCTTAAACTTGGTTACTTGGTAAACTTAGCATTGTCATAGCATAAAAAGAATAAGACATAACATGTGAGACATAACATTCTTGAACATGCTTGCATTAAACATAACTTACCCTACCATCAAGCTTAAAGCCAACATAAAGTATAGCATGGAACTAAAGTTAACAATGCAAAATATAAGAAGTTGTTCTTTGGGAAAATCATCATAAAGTCTAGCATGAAACTAAAGTTGAAAGGTGACAATGCAAACATGAGACATATGACAATTATGAGTAATAGGATCTTTTCTTTTTCTTTTGCCATGTCACTGCCACACACACATACTTGCCCTCCTACTGCTTCCCTTAGCTTAGTATCCTCTTGCTTGATCTGCGGTATAAGAAAGTAAAACTATAAGCACATAGGCTTAGTAAGACCCTTTCCTACTTAGTAAAACATACGTCATATATAGTCAATGGAAAGACATAACATGGAGAGTGTAATATAAAACAAAAGCATATCATGAGAAGGTATTCATAAAGTATTTAACATGAAGAGGCATATAGATGTACATAAAAATACATAATCATATGGAAGTGCTTAACATGTAATGAAAGTGCATAGAGCTCATGGCATAAAAAGTACTTGACATAAATATAAGCACATAACATACTTAACATGGAAAAATTCTTGACATAAAACATAAACATATGAAATACTTGACATGACATAATTCTTGACATAACATAAACATATGAGATTACTGGACATGGCATGGTTCTTGTCATAAACATAGGCATAGATGCATAATATGAATGAATGCATGAGTTAAATGCACATAACATAAGGATGCTTATTTGAAAATCATATTTATAAATGTAACACCCCACTAAAATTCCCTTCAATATTATCTCTAATATTGAGTACGATTCATGAAGGATAGTTAGAGTTGTGGGAATTTTATTGTAAGTGTTAATAGGCCTTATATGAGCCCTAAATGGTGGAAATTCCTAATGGGTCTTAAATAACACTTCATTAGTTATCCTAATGGGCCCCATGAGGAAATAACACATCATGTAATGGGCCTTACTTTAGATGGATTTGAAAAGAATAATAATAATAAAAAAAAATGTAATGATGTAGGTGCCAAGGATTGAACCTTGGACCTTAGAGATGTTGTAAGCCTTAAGAATGCATATGTAACCAATTCACCTAGCAAGGGAGTGCTATTAGGAGGATAAAGGGAATTATAGATAGGTGTAAGGATAAGGGAATTGAAGAGTCACCATGAGAGGAGGCACCATGCCCTTTCACATGCCCCCTTCACTTAATATAAAAAGGAGGGATGAGAAGTGAAGAGGTAACTTGGCACTTAAGTTACTTTTCTCTTCTTCTCTTCCACCAAGGCCCTTCCTCTCCCCTCTCTTCTTCCTTCTTGGCCAAAATTCCAAAGGGGTTTTCCTCTTGGAAAACTTTACAAGAGGTCTCCCTCTTGAAGATCCAAGTCTTTTACAAGGCTACAAAGGCAAGGAGTACTCTAAAGTCAAGAAAGCTTCCTTTTGTTTCTCTATTCGAGGTTTATAACCAAGACAAAAAGGGTAAGACTCCCCTCACCTGCAACATAATAGTTATATATGTTTTTGATTCATGTTCTTGTATGTTTTTGGCGATGTGTTGTAAAAATCGTGAAGGTTTCCCTATAGGCAAGTTTCGGCCAGCATGAGATTTAGGGCTTGGGTTTGTGTTTGATGCTATCTAATGACTCCAATATTTTCTTGATGTTAAGTTATGAGTTATGATGAAAAAAAAGATGAAGCAAAGGACCCTTAAAGGTTTAGTCCAAGGCTCTCATGAAGCCATAGACTTTTTGGCCACAAAAAGATGTTTGGGTTCTTTTGACTAGCTAATGTTTTAATTCCTTGTTAATGTTTGTTTGAGGGTTTTATATATATTTTTAGGTCATATTTCCCCTCTGAACATGTTCGGTTAATACCCTAAATAAAGACAAAAAAATGAGTTAAAGATGCCATGTTACTTGTTAATGCTTCATAGTGTTAGAATATGTATTATATGTATGTTGTATGAACCAATTGCTCTTGTTTTTGTCATTTTCATGTTGATATGAACCTTAGAAATTTCTGATCAGTTTCTTAAATTGAGTTTTAGGATGGGTTAAGGTCACTACCTCACTTGATGATGCCCCTTTGTAGTAGGATACTCAATATATGCATGTTGTATGAGTTGTGTGAGGTTGTGTTGTGTTTTTATGCCATGATAACCCTATCTAAATGTTTTGATCAGTAGAATATGTGTGAATTAGGGTTGAATTAAAGGTATCCATGTTGTATTATGCCATGATAGATGGGAAGAAAAAAAGAAGAGTTAAAGATGTCATGTTCCTTGCTAATACTTCTTAGTGTTAGAATATGTATTATATGCATGTTGTATGAATCAATTACTCTTGTTTCTTTGTCATTTTCATGTTGATATGAACCTTAGAAGTTTATGATCAGTGCCTTAAATTGGGTGTTAGGATGGGTTAAGGTCACTACCTCACTTGATGATGTCTCTTGGTACTAGGATATTCAATGTATGCATGTTGTATGAGTTGTGTGATGTTGTGTTGTGTTTTTATGCCATGATAACCCTATCTAAATGTTTTGACCAGTAGAGTATATGTTGAATTAGGGTTGAATTAAAGGTATCCACGTTTCATTATGCCATGATAGATGCAAGAAAAATGGAACAAGTTCCCTAGGTGTATTATTCTTAGTCTTAAATTGAACATTATGTGTTTTATGAATCATGAATGATAAGTTGGCATGTTATGAATTTTCTTACAATGAAATTATGTTTTCTCCATGCCATGTTCATGCTTGAAAGTTATGATGATATTTATGCATTGAATGTATGCCCATGACATGTATGACATTATGAATAAAAGAATGTCTAAAGAGCAATTTCTAAGAAAAGAAAAGAAATAATGAACGCTATGCTAAAGAGAAATTGCTATGGAAAGGAAAGGAATCATGTATACTATTTTACTTTATGTATTGGCTTGTACCGGATCTTGAAAAAGGTCCAAGGGATGGACACCTTAAGAACGCCCCGGTTCTGGACTACTGTAGCTGTCCCTAGGCACCAAGGTTGCCTAGTACCTTAGTAGGTCGGGATTAGCTACCTCGTACTCTACTAAGGAATGCGCGCAAATGATGAATGGGTACAAGCCAGAGATCCCAATGATGATGATATGTTGATGTTCAAGTATTATATTATATATATTTTTCAAAGAGCATCCTTAATGTTTATGCACATGTTTATGTTTAATGATATTGCATATGCTATGTTTAATGTTTATGCACATGTTTATGCTTAATGATATTGCATATGCTATGTTTAATGTTTATGCACATGTTTATGCTTAATGATATTGTATATGCTATGTCTAATATTTATGCACATGATTATGTTTTAAAGATTATGCAAATGTTAAATGCTTTAAGTACTTACTCATGCCATATGTCCTTAATAACGACACACATGCTTATGTTTTAAGTGTTTATGCTTATGTGCTTTAGATGCTTTAAGTATTTATTCATGTTATATGTTTATGTCAAATGATGTAGATTTCTACTTATATGTGATGTACGGATTTTGTGAGTAAGCAAGGAGCTTACTAAGCATTTTATGCTTATAGTCTACCTTCTTATGTTGCAGAACAAACTAAAGATTTCTAAAGAAGGGGAAGCAGCAGGAGGACATGTGTGTGTGTGACAGTGACTTGGCAGAATGATCCTACTGTTGTCTTACTCTTACTTATGGACTTAATGTTACTACTTATAAACTGCATGTGTTAGTTCTTATGTTTACGCTTACTACTTGTTGGAGTTGAAGGTCTTTATGATATGCATGCTTAATGTAGAACTATATACTCACTTGTTAAATATGCTATGCTATGATTCATGTGCTTAAAGTAGTTTAGTTAGAAAGAAAACTTATCCAGTTGCATATGTTCATGATTTAGTATTATTTTCGCTGCTATAAGTTACGCTTCATATGCAATAATGTACGAAAGAAAAAAAAAAGTAACGCGTCGCTCACGTAAGGGGCGGGCGTTACAATAAATACTTAAACATAATCATAACATCATGGGGAGTCTCGGCTTGTACCACTTACATGCATACATCATTTGCGCGCATCCGTAAGTAAATATGAGGTAGCTAGTCTCGACCTACTAGGGTACTAGGTTTCCTTCAACTTAGGGACAGCTACGGTAGTCCAGAACCGAGGCGTTCTTAAGGTGCCCATCCCTGTTGGACAGCTACGGTATTCCCAGAACCGGGGACAGCTGCGGTAGTCCCACACCGAGGCTTTTATGAGGAGCCCATCCCTTGGACCTTACTTGGGTCGGTACAAGCCCATCCATAAAGTAAAATAGCTTCACATGCTTCTTTTTACATCATTCATAAAACTTACATAGCATATTTAAAGACATAACATGATCTTGGTACATGAAGCATGGTATAGGGCATACTTAACATTTCATTATTCATAGTTCATGCATAACATCATAATGCCTTAAAGGCATGAACATCATCTTCATTCATAAGGTATGTCATGCACACATTATTATGCCTTAAAGGCATGAATATCATCTTCATTCATAAGGTATGTCATGCACATATCATTATGCTTTAAAGGCATGAACATCATCTTCATTCATCATCTTCATTCATAAGGCATAACATACATACATAATTATGCATTAAGGCATAAACATAATCTTAGTTCATAAAGCTTGCATGATCATGATACATAAGGTAAACATGCATTACATACATGACACATATCACATAGCATACATGATCATGGTATCTATCATAAAACATGCATGGATAGGATCCATATGAACATGATATATACTACATAGGTTCACGACATTCAACATAAAACATACATAGGTCTACATAACCCTAATATACATATGTTCAAGGCATTTAACCTAATGCATGCACAATTCTACATAAACATGATACATACTTCACCACACATGTGCTCATGGTATATGGTGTAAAACATCCATAAATAGAACCTACTAAAACATGACACGTAATATAAGCATACAAGGTCATGATGCATAACACATAAAGTTAGGGTTTTAGGTAACATAAAATTCATACAACATGCTTGAACATATATACATCATAATAAGTCATAAACAAGTATACTTGAAACCTTAGACTATCCCAAACCCTAAAATTGGAGCTTGGCCGAAACCCTAGAACATGGAAGTCCCATTATTCAAGTGACATATGTGGTACCATAATTAACATAACACCCATACAATACATACAATGCCCTAGGAAGCTATTAGAATACATGATTGGGGCTAACCCTAATTCCTAGCCCTAAACCTTGTCTTGGCTGAAACCCTAGAAGGGTATTAAGTCCATGGAAAATTCATAAAATTTACAATTAACATCCATTATATCATAGAGAATCATAATAAGCATGCTTGGAGGGTTAGATTTAATCCTAACCGTGAAAGAGGTGGCCGAAACTTGTAGGGTCATAGGGTGCTACAAAAATTCCACAACTCATAATTTATTCTTTATTTATCATGAGAAAGCATTAGGAATCATAAGTGAGGTTTTAACATCATCCCAAACCCAAAAACCATGCTTGGCCAAAACTTATAGAAACCCTAATCCATAGTTTTCTCAACGTAGATCCCAAACAAAATTTAAATTATGATAGACAACATAGAAAACTATTATACCACAGGTGAGGGAGTCTTACATCTCTTTATCTTGGTTATCAACCTTGAATAGAGAAAGAAAATGAAAACCTTCTTGACTTTAGATCACTCCTTGCCCTTGTAGCCTTATAGAACAAGTTGGATCTTCAAGAGGGAGTCTTCTTGTGAAGTTTTCCAAGGGGAAAGGCCCCTTGTGGCTCATGGCAAGGAGGAGGCAAGGAGGAGGAAGAAGAAGGAAGAGGAAGAGCCTTGGTGGAAGAAAAGTAACTTAAGCCTCTTCACTTCTCATCCAACCCTTTTTATACTAAGTGAAGGAGCATGGTATCTCTTCACATGGTGCCTCTTCACCTTCTTTAACCTCAACTAAAATCTTCTTCCTTTACCACTAGCACTCCCTTGCTAGGTGAATTAGTTAGTACATGCATGATGAGGCTCTAGGTCCAAGGTTCAATCCTTGGTGCATGCACTTTATTTTTATTTTATTTACTTTTATTTTTGGCAAGGCCCACATAAGAGCCCATCTAGAGTTATGCTAATATTCCTAATTGGAATTCATTTCTATCTATGTTAAAATTCTACCTAAGGTCCACTAATAGCCATGGTACTAGAAGAGCCCATGTAAGACCCATTAGTACTTAGCTTTTTAATCTATATAAGAAATCATGCTAAGGTTCATGCTAGTATTCATATATTACTCAAGAATCCATTTAGGCATGATCAATATTTTAAAGAAAAATATTGAGAGGATTTTACGGGTAAAAGTAACTACATAGTCAGTATCACACAATTGACTTATGCTAAGCAAGTTGAAATTAAAGTTTTCAACCAAAAGTACCTTTTTAATGACAAAATCAGATTTAAGTTCAATGTTACCTGACCCAATCTCTTTGAGTGTAGCATTGTTGCCAAATGCTACTGACCCTAGGTTCTTGAACTTGAGTTTGGTGAATTTCAATTTATCCCCAGTCATGTGTCTGGAGCACCCGCTATCCAACATCCATTGGTCCAAATCATTATGTTCTTACACATAAAGAGTTTTGTTGATTTGGATCCAATTAGAATTAGGAATAGCTTAAATTGATTTTCACAACCTAGTCTGTCTTACCCAATCTAGAGTTATCAATCACGTTAACCTTATGGGTTTTTGTGAGACAGGTTTTAATGGAAGTAAGAAATTTGTTTTGAAAAACCATGATTAATTTTAAAAAGTTAAGTTAATTTTGAAAATAATTAGTTTTAAATTTATTTTGAAAAGGAATATTTGAATCTATGATTAATTGAAAATTTATGTTAGATTTGAATTTGACAAATAGTAAGTTGAATTTGAATTTCGAAAATTAACTTCCAGGTCTTGGCGAGACACAAGGTCTTCTTTGGCCGTAGCCTTATTGGATCATCAACCCTTTCCTTGACAAAGCCTTTTAGTGAAATTTCATTTTCAAGATTACTTTTTGAGAAATTATGGTCTAATTAGTTTGGGTCTTGGATCGGTAGCTTCGGCTAGTTCCGCCAGAATGGCTTCCCTAACGTACTATCATCTCACCTCCACCTAATACTATGTTGTTCAAATTTCAGTTAATCGGTTTAGTCCTTAATCTAACCAGTCCTAGGTCTTAGCATGGTAAATTGCAGGAAAATAAATAGACAAGTAATTATGCAATTTTACAATAAGAAAAGGAATTTATTTAACTATAAAAATAATTTTTAAGTTGGCTCCCCCTGGACTAAAGCCACGGTAATGATTAGGCAAGATATAAATCTTGTCCTTGGGGATCCAATACTGGTTTGGTCCAGCTTGGTTGTTTAGGCATAGTTTGGGTACCAATGCCTGAATTTTGGATCTAGACTGATTCAGTACAGCATAATATGATCTTTGTCTAGCCTTGATTCGAAACCCTAACCCGGATCGATTTAGAACTGACTTCTGTTTTCCAAGAATCATATCGAGACCCTTGGAACCCGAAGTGAATCATTCTAAGGCTGCTCTAAGGTCCTTGACTTGAGTTTTCAAGGAGTTCTCTTTCTCAAGTTTTTCAACTTGAGTAGAGGTTCCTTCTTGAACCTTCTCAGTTAAGGATCTAGAGTCAGCGTCCTCTTTCAGGAGTTTTACTTCCTGTCGGAGAGACTCAACTCGAATTTTGGCTTTCGCTAAGTTACTAGATAAGTATGCAATTAATTCAGCTAATTCAGATTTTGAATAACCACTTATAGTTATTTTGTCGTCTTCTGATATGGTGAGCTTTCTGTCGTCCAGCTCCGATTTTGATCCGGTGTCGATGTCTTCGGATGCAGTCAGGGCGAGCAGGTTTGATTGTGGGGCCTCTTCTTCTTCTTCAGATGAAGACTCTGTTGGATTGAGAGAAAACGATAGAGGGGGGGGGTGAATATCGTAAAGCGTTCGGATTAAGAAATAGAGAATGCACAGCGAAAATTAACACAAACACACGCAAACACCAAGGTTTTTACTTGGTTCGGAGTCGCGGTCGGCTCCTACTCTAAGGCCCACGGTCGTTGACCGTTTTCTGCGGGCAATTTTATATGTGCACAAAAACAGTTTACAAGAAGTATTACAAGACTAGTGCAGTAAATTTTAAAAGAAGCTCTTCGTTACAGACGTCCGTTGTAGATTGTATTTTCGGTGCAGAGGGATGTCGTCGGCGCTTGTATCTCGAGTCGGGAGGTTTTCGGAGCAAAGCGTGAGCGTAGAAGAGCGTGAATGCGTTGGAAGAAGGATTGCTTGAAGCCTTGGGGTCGAGGGCCTTTTTATAGCCCCTGGGGGCGCCCGGGACGTCGGGAGCGCCCCCCCACGTGTCAGCTAATCCAAGTTCCTCTCGGTCAGCTCTGATCCCTTCAATATCGGGATCAGGCTTTAACGGGGGCGTCCGGGACGTTGGGGTCGCCCGGGTTGACTGGGTCACCTTTTATCCGTTTTGCTTCACTGGCTTCTGCTTTGTTAGCTTAAACTGGGGGCGCCCCGGACGTTGGGGGCGCCTGGGAGCACGGGGGCGCCCCGCCCATAAGCTGCCGAAGTACTTCTTTTGCTTCATCTATTTTGTATTCACCTTGGGGGCGCCCGGTTGTTAGTGAGAGCCCTAGAGCCAATCATATGATGATTACTTTTTTGGACTCATTGTATCATATTCTTGTATATATAGTTCTTATATATAAAGGCATTTCTTATGATTATTGTACTTATGTGTATTGGTGCCAAATAACTTAGTATAATAACGTCCTTGAGTAGAAGGTTCTTATCTATATCAATCGATTAGTTGAATCGATAGTGAGATGATATAGAGAACACTACTCTTAATTATTCCTAGTCAAGTATCAACATTCAAGGACAATGTTAATGCATAGAGACTAGCATGTAGGTCAACATGATGACTTGATCTCACAAGTCATGGATATGAGATATCAAGTTGACACATGGGTATATATTAGAGAATGTATACTGAATGACCCACCATGAGAAAGTATCATGGATCGTTATATGAGTGTCATATACTTTCTCATGTGACTATTAGTATGACTATTAGTCCTTAGACCTGAAGTCACCATAGTTCCCTACATAAGGAGTTATGTACTTTGGTTTCGTCAAACGTCACCCGTAACTGGGTGGACTATAAAGGTGATTACTGGGTATGTAACAAATTATGCGGAGGGGATGTGAGTGATGTAGATGGGATCTATCCCTCCTATATGACGGGAGAGATATCATAGTCTTGATAGAGTAAGATCACTAAGTGCATGGCCATGCCCAAATAAGGCAATATGAGATATTGAGCTTATTTGATTATAGTGAGTCTACTTGGAGTTCAAGACACATAGATTGATTGGAGGATGACACGGTCTATGCTTCATATAAGATCAATCTAGATATCGACGATAGAAGGACATTGTCACATATTATGAAAGTCATAATTAGTAGTCACATTGGTGATGTTGAATCTCAACATTCTTGTAACTTGGGTAGCAATGATGTGTTGCTAGATACCGCTCATTGCTTATGTTTCTAAGAGGTTAGAAGCATTGCCAACGTTACAAGAACCTATAGGGTCACACGCAAAGAACAAATAGATGGAGAAAAAATGAAGTCAAGTTTGACTTGGCTAAATATGGAAAGTCCATAAAAGGCAAGTTTGACTTGACCCAAATCCAAATCAAGTTTGACTTGACTTGGTTCCACTTCAAGTTAGACTTGACATGAGAGAAGAAATGGAGTCAAGTTTGACTTGACTAAATATGGAAAGTCCATAAAAGGCAAGTTTGACTTGACCCAAATCCAAATCAAGTTTGACTTGACTTGGTTCCACTTCAAGTTAGACTTGACATAGGAGAAGAAATGGAGTCAAGTTTGACTTGACTAATATGGAAATTCCACAAAAGGTAAGTTTGACTTGACCAAAGGCCACCTCACCTTGACTTGACCAAGTGATGACTTGGCTTGGTTTCCCCCCATTTGAATTTGAATTCAAATTGAAAGGGGGTTAAGGAAGGCCACCTAATGGCCATTAGTGGCCATTATGGCCGACCACTTAATGGCCATTAATGGCCATTAAGTGGCCGGCCACCATGGGAGAACAAAAGTTGGTTTTGTTTCATTTTTCCTCTAAGTGTGTCTTCTCTTCTTCCTCTCCAATTGTTGGAGTTCTTCTTCTTCTTCTCCTCTTGGCCGAATCCTACAAGGTGCTAGCACACCTAAAGGATTTCCTCCATCTACTTTTGTTCGCGTGGATACTTCTAGAGGGACGGCACTTGACGTCCTAGAGATTCGACATCCAAAAGGAGCGAACGGGATTAAACGGGGCACGCATCAAAGGTAAAATGTTTATCCCTCTTTAGATCTAGGAGTAGATCGGGTTTTGAAGCATGTAAACGAGCACTCGTAATTTTTGAAATGGCTTTCTTCGCTCGGATCCTTGCTATTGGGGCTTTCGGGGTTTCCGCGACGCGGAAAAGCGGTTTTCGTGGCCCGGGACACTCCGGGCGCCCTACTCAGCTGCTGCCTCACTCCTTTGAGGCTCTCTGAGCTGCAGATACTCGTTCCTTCGGTCCTGCATCCAGGGTTAGTCCAAAACAACATAAAGCAATAATATGTTAGTTTTATACAGCCTTAGAATCTTGGTTCTGACTTTGGGTCTCCCAAATGGAGCCCTAGGTCGAACCGACGCCTACTGTTCCCTCGACGGGGAACGCGTCCTCACCTACTCCTCTCGGGAGAATTTACCTGATGCCAACCGGCTCCTCCGGTTGGACTTTTGCCCAGCAGTCCTTCGCTAGGTGCCTAGCTGTCCTTCGCCAGGTCTTCAGTACCAAGCCGTCCTTCGCCTGGTGCCTAGCAGTCCTTCACTAGGTCTTTGTATCCTGGCATTCCTTCGCCTGGTGCCTAGCAGTCCTTCCCTAGGGCTTTGTATCCTGGCATTCGTTCGCCAGGTGCCTAGCAGTCCTTTGCTAGGACTCTTCCTGCACATTTGAGTAACATGTTAGATAAACATTATACCTTAACTTTTGAACCCTTTTGCCATTATCAAAACTCAGGTTCGACTTGGGTGCTTTCTGCACCAACAATCTCCCCCTTTTTGATTTATGACAACTCTTGTTCAAAAAGTTAAGTTAATCAGAACAAGTAAACTGAAATTTTGTTTCCTTCCCCTGGAAGGAATCTCCCCCTAGATTTTTCATTAGTTCGTGGGGTTTTGAAAATATATTCTAAGTCTAAAGATGAATTTAATTTTACTTAGAATAATTTTCAACTTAAACTTTAAAAACATATTTTCCGAAATAATTTTGGTTGTGCACTTTTGAAAAATTTATACTTGTAGAAAATTTAAGTTTAAATACTTTGATAAATTTGAAAACTTTAGTTTAAGTATTACGAAAGATTTTGAAAACTTAAGTTTGAGTACTAAAGAAAGTTTTTGAAATCTTAAGTTTAAAATACTTAGAGAAATTTGAAAGATTTAAGTTTTAAGTACTTAGGAAAATCTGAAAAATTTTA
Source organism: Boesenbergia rotunda (assembly GCA_024364735.1). NCBI lineage: Eukaryota > Viridiplantae > Streptophyta > Magnoliopsida > Zingiberales > Zingiberaceae > Boesenbergia > Boesenbergia rotunda. Next base: position 2,821 of record JAGFNQ010009817.1, on the reverse strand, counting down.
GTTTTAAGTACTTTAGGAAAATTTGAAAACTTAAGTACTTTTGGAAAATTTGAAAACTTAAGTACTTAGGAAAATTTGAAAACTTAAGTTTAACGTACTTAGGAGAATCTGAAAAATTTGAGTTTTAAGTACTTAGTAAAATTTGAAAACTTTAAGTACTTTAAGAAAATTTGAAAACTTAAGTACTTTAAGAAAATTTGAAAACTTAAGTACTTAGGGAACTTAAGTTTAAAGTACTTAGAAAGCTTTGAAAACTTTTAAATACTTAGAAAACCTTAGTACTTTTGAAAAATGAATTAAGTACTTTTTGAATATAGAGTTTGAAATTTTAGATTTAGAGAAAAACTTTTAAACTCTCCTTTCCTATCTCTCCCCCTTTGCCATATATCAAAAACAAAGAAGTATAGCAGAAACAGGATAATTAAATTGCATAAAAGAAAATAATAACTTGCATAATTTGCTGTACTGATACCTGGATATGAATTAAACCAAATCAGTTTCAATTTTCTCTTTTAGGGTCCTGTCTAACCCAATTAGCTACTTACTAACTGCTATAAGCAGTAATTTTCGCTAGGGTTAGTCAAGTTAAGTGTTCTGTTCAAGTTATATTTTCTAAACTTGACACTTATCTTGATTACTGTGTAAGTTGTATTTAGTGCCCCAATTACTGCAGATGCACTGACTTAAAGCATTTTGAATTAAGGCAAAGACCTAAGCATCTCAACCCATTCTAGGTTATCAATCAAAAGTATCCTAAGGTGCTTGTGAGATGCTGGCTTCTAAATCTATAGGTGCATGCAGTTCTAGGGTTAGGGCCTAAGCTAAGTCCATTTGCGAAAAAGCCCTAGTTTTGAAAGGGGTAGTTTTTTTAAAAACTTAAGTCGAAAAATTTATTTATTTTTAAAACTTTTCAAAAGTAAGTAAAAGCTGATTTTGAAAGCATTTTAAAAACTACTTTAAAAGCTGATTTTGAAATGAGTAAGAAAACCAACAGTAGACTAAATCTATTCTACCAAGCATAATCCTAACTGTCTTCTTAGTAAGCTGAACTCAGACTCAGGTAGGGGTTTGGTGAATATATAAGCTAAGTTAGATTTAGAGTCTACATGCTTAAGGACTATCTCACCCCTAGCTACATGATCTCTTACAAAGTCGTGTTTAACTTCTATGTGTTTAGTTCTGGAATGTTGGATTGGGTTCTTAGTTAGATTAATTGAGCTTATATTGTCAATGAATACCTGAGTTTGGGTGTAGTTGAGCTGGAAGTCCTTAAGAGTGTGCATCATCCATAAAAGTTGTGCTACACATTCTCCTAAGACAACATATTCAGCTTCAGTTGTGGATAGGGCTACACAGTGTTGTTTTCTGCTGCACCAACTTACTAGACTATTTCCTAACAGTTGGCAGCTTCCACTTGTGCTCTTTCTATCTAATTTACAACCAGCATTGTCAGAGTCCGAGTATCCTGACAAATCAAAGGTTGAGGTTCTAGGGTACCAAATCCCTACATTTAGGGTACCCTTCACATATCTTAGTATTCTTTTTAGAGCTGCTAAGTATGTTTCCTTAGCACAGGTTTGGTATCTAGCGCACATCCCTACAGCAAAAAGAATATCAGGTTTGTTGGCTGTAAGGTACAGTAGACTTCCTATCATACTTTTATAGAGTTTAAGGTCTACTGGTTTACCATCAGGATCACTATCTATTTTTATATTAGTGGCCATGGGGGTACTTATGCATTTAGAGTTATCCATTTTAAATTTTTTTATTAGTTCCTTAGCGTATTTGCATTGATGGACATAGTTTCCATCCCTAGTTTCTTTAATTTGTAACCCTAGGAAAAAGTTAAGCTCACCAACTTAGCTTATTTTAAATTCATTTTCCATTATTTTAACAAATTCTTTTAGAAAGTTTGAGTTGGTGGACCCAAAGATTATATCATCTATGTAGATTTGGGCAATAAATATATCTTTTCCTAGGGTCTTAATAAATAAGGTTGAGTCAATTTGTCCTTGTTTAAATTCTTTAGAAATTAAGTAAGTTGATAAGCGTTCATACCAGGCCCTAGGTGCTTGTTTTAGTCCATATAGTGCTTTAGTGAGTTTGTAAACGTGGTCAGGTCTTTCTAAGTCCTCAAACCCAGGGGGTTGTCCTATATAAACTTCTTCTTTAATGAATCCATTTAGAAAGGCTGACTTTACATCCATTTGATATAGCTTAAATCCTTTATGGGACGCAAAGGCTAATTACATCCTAATAGACTCAAGTCTAGCTACTGGGGCATATGTTTCGTCGTAATCTAATCCTTCTACTTGGCTGAATCCCTTCGCTACTAAGCGGGCTTTGTTTCGGACTATTTCTCCTTGATCATTTAGCTTGTTCCTAAAGACCCACTTAGTGTTAATGATGGATTTGCCTTCAGGTTTAGGTACTAGTTCCCAGACTTGGTTCATCTCAAATTGGGCTAATTCTTCTTGCATAGCTATGATCCAATCAGGATCAGGTATGACTTCATCTATAGTCTTAGGTTCTATTTTTGAAATCATTGCTATTTGACTAAGGTTTCTATAGGAGGATCTAGTCCTAACTCCTAGAGTTGGATCACCCACAATTTGATCGGTTGGGTGACTGAGTCTGAGTTTCTTGGTTTTTCTAGAACTTGGTTCAGCCTCAGGTCCGGCTGGTCGGTTTGGCTCATTATTTGATTCAACTCTTTGAGCTGGTTCGATTATTGGTTCAATAATTGGTTCATTTGACTCACTAGTTGGTTCAATAGTTAGTTCGTTTATGGTTTAATTAAGGATTCACCAACTTGTTGATT
>JAGFNQ010009816.1:0-30202 GCA_024364735.1 Boesenbergia rotunda | reverse complement strand
TGGCTGACTTTACATCCATTTGGTATAATTTAAATCCTTTATGGGATGCAAAGGCTAGTAACATCCTAATAGACTCAAGTCTAGCTACAGGGGCATAGGTTTCATCATAATCCAACCCTTCTACTTGACTGAATCCCTTAGCTACTAAGCGGACTTTATTTCGGACTATTTCACCTTGATCGTTTAACTTATTCCTAAATACCCACTTAGTATCAATTACGGATTTGCCCTTAGGTTTAGGTACTAACTCCCAGACTTGGTTTCTCTCAAATTGGGCTAGCTCTTCTTGCATGGCTAAGATCCAGTCAGGATCAGGTAGGGCTTCCTCATAGTCTTAGGTTCAATCTTTGAAATCATGGCTATTTGACTAAGATTTCTATAGGAAGCTCTAGTTCTGACTCCTAGGTTGGATCACCTACAATTTGGTCAGTTGGGTGACTTAGTCTGGGTTTCTTAGTTTTTCTAGTACTTGGGCTCAGCTTCAGGTCCAGCTGGTCCAACAGGTTCAGTTCTGGGTTCATTGGTTGGTTCAACTGATTCAGAAGTTGGTTCAATTGTTAAGTTATTAAAGGGTTCAATTGGAGTTTCAGAGTTATCTTCTTGATCAGTATTTGATGAAGCTAAGTCAGTATTATCAGATTTTGAGTTAGTTTCTTCATCAAATATTAAGTTGGTTGTTTCTTCAATTTTCTTAGTTATCTATTATAGACTCTATAAGCTCTACTTGTTGTAGAATACCTAAGAAGATACCTGGGTTTGACTTGGATTGGAATTTTCCAAGATAGTCTTTGGTATTAAGAATATGGACTTTGCATCCAAAGACTCTATGATAGTGTAGGTTTGGAAGTCTATGGTAGTAAAGTTCATAGGGTGTTTTATTTAACCTTTTATTAGGTAGAATCCTATTTTGGATATAGCAAGCTGTGCTAATTGCTTCTGCCCAGTAGTGGTTAGGTAGGTCAAATTCGTTGAGCATAGCCCTAGCAGCTTCCTGTAAGGTTCTATTCTTTCTTTCTACTATGCCATTTTGTTGGGGGGTTCTAGGACACGAAAATTTGTGTTTATATCCATTTATTTTACAGAATTCTTCGAATCTCTGATTCTCGAATTCTCCCCCGTGGTCAGACCTAAGTCTTTTGATTTTGATGTCATTTTGATTTTCAATCAATTTACAAAAGTTGTTAAACAGGTTCAGGATTTCATCTTTGGTCTTTAGAAACCTGACCCAGGTAAACCTAGAGTAGTCATCAATTATCACTAAGCAGTATCGGTTTCCACTTAGTGACTTGGCTCCATGTGAATCAAGTAGGTCAAGGTGTAGGAGCTCAAGTGTGGTTTGGGTTTGATCAGATTGGATCAATTTGTGACTAGACTTGGTTTGTTTGCCTTGATTACAAGATTCACATATTAGGTTTTCAGTTTTGATTTTGGGGATACCTTTGATTAAGCCAAGTTGGGTAATTTTTGAAATAGTTCTTAGATTGGTATGACCCAACCTCCTATGCCAGAGTTTTGATTGTTCTAACTGTGTTAACATGCATTTGGGTACAAGGGGAAGATTTATAGTATATACATTATTTTTCCTAGTACCCTTAAGCATGATTTCTGAGTCTTGTACATTTCTAATCAGGCAGTTAGAATTGTTGAAGGTAACTAAATAACCAGAGTCACATAACTGACTTATGCTAAGTAGGTTAAAACTAAAGTCTTCAACCAATAGAACTTTCTTAATAATGAAATTGGTTTTAAGTTCAATATTACCTGACCCAATTACCTTGAGTGTAGCATTATTTCCAAATGCCACTGAGCCCAGGTTTTTGAACTTGAGTTTGGTGAACTTCAATTTGTCTCCAGTCATGTGTCTGGAGCATCCGCTATCTAACATCCATTGGTCCAAATCTTTATGTTCCTACACATAAAGGATTTTCGGTGATTTGGATCCAATTTGAGTCAGGGATAGCTTGAATTGAGTTTCACTTCCTAGTCTGTCTCACCCCAGTCTAGGATTTTTAATCACGTTAACCTTAAGGTTTTTGTGAGACAGGTTTGAGGGTAAAAATTAATTTTGAAAAGGAATTTTAATTTATTTTGAAAAAGTTATTTTAGTTTTGAAAACAGATTTGAAACCAAATAAGTTTAGAAATTTTGAAAAATAGATTAAGTGATTTTTGAAAAAGAAATAAGTTTAAGAAGTAGAAATTTTTAAAACAGATTAGAATCTATAATTATTTGAAACTTGAGTTAGATTCGAATTTGACAAAAGATAATTTGAATTTGAATTTCAGAAATTAGCTTCCAGGTCTTGGCGAGGCACTAGGCCTTCTTTGGTCGTAGCCTTATGGGATCATCCACCCTTTCCTTGACAAAGCCTTTTAATGAAATTTCATTTTCAAATTAAATTAGGTCATTTTCTGGTCTAACTAGCTTTGGTCTTGGATCGGTAGCTTCGGCTGGTTTCACCAGTCTAAAGAGACCAAGTAGACTTGATCTTATTAGAGTTGGTTTCCCCAACGTACTATCATCTCACCTCCTCCCAATACTATGTTTTCAAGTTTCAAGTAATCTAGTCCTTAAATCTAGGTATTCCTTAAATCTAAGCATGACAATTTGCAAAAATTAAATAAACAAACAATCAATCAATTAAAAATTATCTAATTATAAAAATTGTTTTGATTTTGGCTCCCCCTGGACTAAAGCCTCTGTATGGGTTAGGCAAGATGTGAATCTTGTCCTTGGGGATCCAAAATTGATTTGAACCAGTTGGTTTAGTCAGGCACAGTTTTGGCACCCATGCCTGAACCTTAGGTCTTGACTGGTTCAGTACAGCAAAGTAAGATCTTTGCCGAGATTTGGTTCTATAGCCAAGTCCGGATCGGTTTAGAACGGACTTCTATTTTCCCAGAATCAGATCAAGATTCTTGGAACCAGAAGTGAATCGTTCTAAAGCTGTTCTTAAGTCCTTAACTTGAGTTTTCAGGGAGGAATTCTCTGATTCAAGCTTTTCAACTTGATCAGGGGTCCCTTCCTGAAGTTTCTCAGTTAAGGATTTAGAATCAGCTCCCTCTTTCAGGAGTTTTACTTCCTGTCGGAGGGACTCGATTCGGAGTTTGGCTTTCGCCAAATCTCGGGATAGATAGGAAATAAGCGAATTCAATTGTAATTTCGAAAAACCCGTTACCCTTATTTCCCCGTCGTCGGAGAATGTCAGCTTGCCATCGTCCCGGTCTGAGTCTGAGTCAGAGTCAGTCTCGATTTGATCCGAAGCGGTCAGGGCTAGAAGATTGGACTGGGGTGCTTCTTCTTCTTCTTCTGAGGAAGACTCGTCCCAGGTTGCTTGGAGTGCCTTCTTCTTTCTGGTCTTTTTGGACTCCTTTAGACTTGGACACTCAGTCTTGTAGTGGCCATTCTTCTTGCATTCGTAGCAGGTTACGTTGGGCTTGTGTTTGTCAGTTGCTGGTTCAACTGGTTCATCCTTTCTTCGGCTTGTTCTCCGTGTGTTGGTTTGGTTCTTCAACTTTTTGTAGTAACTTCGAGCTAGCCGGACCAGTTCAGATTGATCTTCTTCTTGATCTTCTGTTTCTGAATCTGAGGTAGACTCGGGTTCAACTTGAGTTTTCTTCTTAGTCATTCTTCCTGTTTTCCCTACAAAGAAAGCTATACTTTTCTCGGCCAAATTGCAGTTAGTTTGTTCATGCAGTTCAAGTTCAGAGAATAACTCATCTAACTTAATTTTTGAAAGATCCCTAGAGACCTTGTATGCATCTACCATAGATGCCCACAAGGTGGTCCTAGGGAACGCGTTTAGGGCATACCTTATAAGATCACGGTTTTGAACCTGGTGACCTATTGCGTGAAGACCGTTCATCAATTCCTGGATTCTGGCATGAAGCTGGGCTGCTGTCTCGTTATCTGCCATTTTGATGGTGAAGAGCTTGTTCAGTAGCAGGTCCCGTTTGCTGATCCTCGTATCTGAAGTTCCTTCGTGGAGCTCGATTAGTTTAGCCCATAGCTCCTTTGCACTGTTGAAGGGGCCTACGCGGTTCAGCTCCTCTTTTGTCAGTCCGCATTGAAGAGTCTGAGTTGCTTTGGCGTCTGCTTCAATCTTGCGTTTGAGGGCAGTGTCCCACTCTGAGTAGTTTTGTGGTACGCCATCAGCATTTGTGGGAATCATCAGTCCAGACTGGATGATTATCCACATATCCACCTGGGTTTTCAGGTGGACCTCCATTCGACTTTTCCAGTAAGGAAAGTCTTCTCCACTGAAAAGTGGAGGTCTGGCGGTGCTAAAGCCTTCTTGGATGGCCATTTGTTCTGAAATAGCAAAAAAAACAAGAATATTCCAAGACTTGGTCTTGGATTAGTAGTGCGGGAAGAAAAGAAATAAAGACAATTTCAAGGGGTGTTGCACCAACCTTGAAAGAAAAATTCGAACGAAAATTAAAAAAAATTGAGAGAGAAAAATTAAAGAAATCCGAAAAAATTTTCAAACTGGTGGTTGCACCAAGTTTGAATTCCCCGCTCTGATACCACTTGTTGGATCGAGAAAGACCGATAGAGGGGGGGTGAATATCGGAAAATGTTCGGATTTAAAAGAAAGAGTAAGTGCGCGGCGGAATAAAGACAAACAACGCAAACACCAAGATTTTACTTGGTTCGGAGCCTAGGTCGACTCCTACTCCAAGGCCCACGGTCGTTGACCGTTTACTTTGGGCAATTCTATAGTGCGCAAAACAGTTACAAAGTGAGATTACAAAATTACTGTAAATAGAAATATACACTTTGTTTTACCAACTCCCGGTGTAGATCGAGTTTCGGTGCAGTGGGAGGTTGACGACGCTTCGTTCTTGAGTCGGGAAGTTTCCGGAGCAGAGCGCGGTCGTCAGAGCGTTTGGATGCGTTGAATGAATGCTGTATTGAAGCTAAGGGTCGAGGGGTGCTATTTATAGCACCTAGGGGCGCCCTAGTCGTCGAGGGCGCCCTGCCACGTGTCACCCGATCCGTGCTTCGCTCGGTCAAGCCTTATGGCACCGGAATAGGGATGAGGTTTGACCTCTGGGGCGCCCTGGTCGCAGAAGGCGCCTTGGCTGACTTTTTCCGCGCAGAAAACTCGGCTGTGGATAAAGTTGAGGCTTCGCAGAGTGAGCTGGAGGCGCCTTGGCTGCTGAAGGCGCCTTCACTGACGAAGGCGCCTTCGCTGCTGAGGGCGCCTTCGCTGCTGAGGGCGCCTTGCCCAGTAAGCAGCTAAAGCCTATTTTGCTTCGCTTGGTTCTGATTCACCTTGAGGGCGCCCTGGACACTTAGGGCGCCTTGCTCAGCTGTTGCCTCACTCCGTTGAGGCTCTCTGAGTTGCAGACACACGTTCCTTTGGTCCTGCATCAAGGGTTAGTCCAAAACACAATAAAACAATAATTATTTTATACAGCCTTAGCTGTCTTGGTTCTGACTTTGGTCTCCAAAATGGAGCCCTAGGTCGAACCGACGCCTAATGTTCCCTCAAGGGGAACGCGTCATCACCTACTCCTCTCGGGAGAGTTTACCTGGTGCCAACCGGATCCTCCAGTTGGACTTTTGCCCGGCAGTCCTTCGCCAGGTCTTGAGTTACCAAGCTGCCCTTCGCTTGGTGCTTAGCTTCTGGCAGTCCTTCGCCAATGCCTAGCATTCCTTCGCTAGGGCTTTTCCTGTCTGGCAGTCCTTCGCCAGTGCCTAGCATTCCTTTGCTAGGGCTTTTCCTGTCTGGCAGTCCTTCGCCAGTGCCTAGCATTCCTTCGCTAGGGCTTTTCTTGTACACTCAAGAAGCTTGTTAGACAACAACTAACCCTTAACTTTTGAAGCCTTTTGCCAATATCAAAACCCAGGTTTGACTTGGGTGCATTCTGCACCAACAAATTGTTGATTGAGTTTGACTCCATTAGATGGGTCAAAGTGTTTGTTGAACCGATAAGGACTTTTGATTCTCGTTCAGGGATCAATTCTAGTCATGAGATCATGTCCAAGTTCGATAAACTTCACCAGATCTCGTTGGAAAGTTTCAGAAATTCTGAAACTAAACATTTCAATTCGTATCTGGGTGTATCAGGAACCCTGATCGGTCACCGGACCGATCAGGAATATGGCTGATCGGTCTCCAAACCGATCTGGGTCCTTCCTTTGGTGATCGATCCACAGACCGATCAGAGAGGTAGCAGTGACTTTCCGAACCTTTTGACCAAGGATTCTGAGTCAGCCTGGATCGGTCCCCGGACCGATCTGGCACCCCTGTGGGGATCGGTCCATAGACCGATCAGGGAGCTCAGAGGTTTTTCTCCGGACCCTACTGTTCGTATCCTGATCGGTCACCGGACCGATCATGAGCGAATCTGATCGGTCATCCGACCGATCAGGATCATGCCAGTCCGATCAAGCTGTAGTCTGATCGATCTGAGTGCGATCTGATCGAACGGTGATCCGGTCAGAAGCATTAAATTCCGGTTGGTGGACCGATCCACCAACCGATTAACTTCGCGAAAACCTCTTATCGGCCGAACCCTAGCGCCGAAAACCTCCCACTCGCGCATCCTTTGCTTCATGCGCAATCTCCTCAGTGCCTTCCCCTTCCTCTTACGAGTGTGTTCTGGTGGCTCTGAGAAGATCTTCTGAGTCCCGTGACGTCTCTCTCTCGGAACAACCTTGCGACCAGTTCTTGCGCCGGGAGTCTTTTCCTGCGCACGTTTTCTTCCCCTCAAAACTTCGAGAAACACTTCAATGGCACCGAAGTAAGTGTTTGGCTTCGTTTTTCTTTTCAAAAAGCTCATGAACTATGTGTTGGGAAGCTAATCATGTTCTGGTTTTGCTCTTGTTCCTGCTAGTGTACCGTGATCATGTTTTGCCTACCGTGACCTTACTTTCTCACCTTATGTCTATGATCGAATCTATCTATCTTTTGATTGGGTGTCATCTTATATGATCAAACCTTAAACCAAATGTGTCTTTTGATCATTGTGTCTGGGTTGTATTCTCTGATTGGGTTCTATCCTCTATGATCAATTCTTGATCATGATCATTGTGTTTCCATCTATGCCCAAATTGATTAAATCCTGTGTATGACCAATTCAACTTCTTTAGAAAGCCTTCTAAGGGAAAGGAGGTTATAGAGGATAGTTCAAGGGGGAAGACTTCCTCATCATCTACACCTTCTCAAAGGCCTCCACCACCTCAACTTACTCGGTTTCAGAGTCCTGGTCTTGCTTTCAAATTCCAGTGGCACAATTTCAAGTTAATGCCATGTCGAACTATCGACCATTCCTTCATCTATGAACATTGCCCAACCATCCGACACATTATCACACATTATAATCTCCAATCCATTCTTTATCTTGAGAGACCAATCAACCTTGACTTGGTCTCTGAATTCTATTACAATATGATATGTGGAGAGGGCACGGGGTGGAGCACGGGGTGGAGGAGCCGTGTGGCGGGTATTGATCTTGAATTCGATCGATCTATTTTCACTGATTTTCTTGGCTGTCGCAGGTCGAACAATGATTTCTTTCTCTACCCTTTTCCTCCTAATCCCCTTCTAGTTCCCTTCGATGGAGTGACTCCCGATTCCATCTACGAGTACTTTCTAGGCCATTCCAGGGCGGAGGGTTCTGGTGAGCGCACCCGTGACATTCCCACTTTCCCTGCTCTTCGTCTTTCCCCTGTTGACTATGTGTTGTTTAAAATCATCACCAACTGTCTCCTTCCAACTACTTCGAAGCACCTTGATGAGATTCAACCGTTCCACTGCTTGATGGTCTACGGGATACATCAGCAGTTAGACTTTGACCCAGTAGCTTCGGTCTATTTTTCTATCATCGTCCACAGTATGCCGTTATCCCAGTCAATCTATATGCCATTCGGTCATATCATCACTGCCTGGTTGGAGTCGGTTAGCATCGACGTTTCACAGGGCCGGATTGTGCCGATGATTCGACAAGACTGCCGCCTGGATCGTCGTATGCTTGCTCAGTCCGGCATTGTTCTCAGAACCGAGGGGCTGCGGTGGAAGGATCGCAACCGAGTGGGGGAGCTACCGCAAGCAGTTCATGACCAGGGGGCACCAGCTATTACTGCAGATTATGATGAGTGGGCTCCTGATCTACGCTGGCAGATTGCGGAGATAGAGCGGATGATGGAGCACGAGTTACACATTTCCGAGCTCTGGTGACAAGAGGTCCGCTCCGAGTTTCAGTCCTTTGATCACCGTCTTAATGCTCTCGCATATGATGTCTCTGACATGAGCTCGTTCCAGGACAGATGGTATGCAGAGTGGTATCATCATACTTTTCCTGATGGTGCGTCCCCCAGTGGCCCTTCACCCGGGGATATCATATATATCGATGATTCTGACGATGATGCCGCTGACGATAGATGAATTCTTGATTGTATGACTCTCGGGCTATGTATGCCCCTTGACTTATTTTGTGTGGCCTAGTGCCCCATGTCTCTGGATTTCGATGTTTGTGACTTGAGCCGTACTTTTCTTAGTTTGTTTTTATGACCTGATCTTTATGACATAATGCATGTTCTATTCCTTGATGATATACCTCTTGTTGATGCCATGCTATATTATCTGCATTTTTTATTTATAGCTATGTTCATGCTGATGATGCCATGCTCATATGATACATATGCCTGTTTTGTCATGCCTATATCTTTTACCATATGTGATCATATGCTTATCAATTTTCCATAAAACCATTATTGTTTTGGGATACCCCTAGGGTTGAGGGGGAGTAAGGTTGAACTTAACAACCCGTCTAGACCCTTTTCGTGTTCGACAAAGGGGGAGAGTGTGGATTGGTTAAGTTTAGAATGATCATGTTGTAGGGGGAGGATCTGGATTCCCCTATGATTCTAAATTTGGAAAACTTGATTAAGAATCCCTAAACTTAAAATCGGGTTGTCAAACAACAAAAAGGGAGAGATTGTTGATGCAGTCTGGCCCTGATTGTTATTTTGGTGTTGACAACGATTTTAGTTTAGGTTGATGATTATGATTAAGTCCTGATCGAGGATTAGGCATGATATGGAGAATCCTAGCTTAGAGGGCTAGGTGTTGGAGAAATCCTAACCTGGAGGGTTAGGTGTGAAAAATCCTAGCTTGGAGGGCTAGGTGTTGGAAAAGTCCTAATTCGGAAGGGTTGGGTGAAAAGTCCTAGCTTGGAGGGTTAGGTGAAAAGTCCTAACTTGGAGGGTTAGGTGCAAATTCCCATCCTGGAGAATTAGGTGAAAAAGTCCTGGCTTGGAGGGTCAGGTGCCTAGCTTGGAGAGCTAGGTTGGATGAAGTTCTAACTCGGAAGGGTTGGGTGAAAAGTCCTAGCTTGGAGGGCTAGGTGAAAAGTCCTAGCTTGGAGGGCTAGGTGAAATGTCCTAACTTGGAGGGTTAGGTGCAAATTCCCAACTTGGAGAGTTAGATGAAAAATCCTTAGCTTGGAGGGCTAAGGTGGATGGAAACTTAGCTTGGAGGGCTGAGTTTGAGTCCCTGGATCGGTCTGGTGATCGATCAGGGATTCTGGCACGCTGCTCCTTCGTAGATCGGTCTGGTGACCGATCCAGCGATGACTGATCGGTCGGGTGACCGATCAGGGAGCACACAGTGAGGTTGGGAACCTACTGTGCTGCTCCTGATCGATCGGGTGACCGATCAGGGAATATGTGTTATACCCATTGACTAGCTCCTGATCGGTCTGGTGACCGATCAGGGAGCGAACCATGAGGTTGAGTTCACTAGCTGAACTGCTCCTGATCGGTCTGATGACCGATCAGGATCACTGTGCAGATCGTTCTGGTGAACGATCCAGCTTCGCGGGCTTCTCACTAAGATCGATCAGGACGGTTCCTGATCGGTCTGGTGATGACCTGATCGGACTGTTGACCGATCAGGTGACACCCTGATCGGTCAGTAGACCGATCAGAAGGCTTGGCCTGCAAAACTCAGAAATCGCCCGATATAAGGGTGGATCGGTCCGGTGAACGATCCACGACCTGGGATCGGTCAGGTGATCGGTCCGGGAGAATCTCAAAGAAATTGCGATTTCTAATTGAGCGTTGGGGATCGATCAGGACATAGCCTGATCGGTCTGGAACCAACCTGATCGGTCTGGTGACCGATCAGGAGGCTCTCTGATCGGTCGGGTGACCGATCACTTTAATTCAAGTTGCACTGTCAGACGCTCTGATCGCGTCTGAACATCTGATATTTGCTGCCACTTACCTTTGATATTTGATTACCTGTGTGATATACTGCTCTAACAGTCTGATTAAGCTGCAGGTGACAGGGGAGGATTCAAACACTCAAGGAGAAGTCAAAGAGGGCTTTCCTTGGAGCAGGTTTGTCCATTTCTCAACTCCGGGTGCAACGGTTGGAGCTGCAGGACTGAAGCCGCTGACTGAAGCTTGGCTGAGGGAGCTCAGGAAGTTCAGTAAGGGTTCAGTGTAGCTGGCGTTGGCAGTGAGGCAGCTGGAGGCTGCTGGAGATGAGGTCACTTGGTGCTTAGCGGAGAAACAAAAGAAACGAGAGACAGCTTCGGTGAAGCAAAGTTCTAGAGTTCTGTTCTTGAGTTCCTGCGCTTTGAGTTCTCCACATCAAGCTTGCTGTTCTTGTGATTTCCATCATTCTGAATAAGCGATCGAAAAGCAATCATCATTTACTTGAGCCTTGAAGGAGGGAACAAGGAGCTTGGAGTCCGACAGTGGGAAGACACGAAGAGGGTTCTGCGTGAGATCGCCACTGGGTGGAGCTCAGGGAAGCTTGCTGTGTTCTTGTCCTTGCTAAGTGTTTGAGTAAGATCCTTCTTGTTGTTTCTTTATGCTTAATCTATATCCTTGTTTGAAACACACTGTGGAGAGGTTTCTCCACCGAGAAGGAGGTTGCTGAATTATCCGGTGGTAACCGGGGCTTAATCTGCCGACGATCAAGGGATCGCCCACCTTAAGGGCACGCCAAGGAGTAGGGGCAAGTTATCCCCGAACCTTGTAAAATCTCTTTGTTAGCGGTCTTGCTAATCTTGCTAGTTAGTTCTTCTGTTTTAGTATCTGCACATTCCGTTTTCCATACTTCCGCTGTGCTACTAACTCTTCAAAGGAAAAGCGATTGGCTATATTCACCCCCCCTCTAGCCATCTCGTCACCAACAACCTGCAGCTTAATCAGAGTGTTAGAGCAGCATATCAAGCAGTAAATCAAGATTCAGAAGTGACGCGTAGGGAATCGGATATGTTCAGAGCGTCTGACAACGCAATTTGAATTAAAGTGATCGGTCACCGGACCGATCCAGGACTTGTGGATCGGTCACCAGACCGATCTACTGCTTTGCTTGGATTCCCAGCTCTTACGGCAACACAGGCCTGATCGGTCACCGGACCGATCATAGTGAAGCCTGATCGGTCACTCACACCGATCAGGGCAGATGAACAGTGATTTTTTAATCAGATCCTAAGTCCCTGATCGGTCACCGGACCGATCCAGGGTCTGATCCGCAAGGGAACTCACTCACTATCCGCACCCTGATCGATCACCAGACCGATCAGGGGCAAGGCAACAAGGAAGCAGCCTGCTCCCTGATCGGTCACCGGACCGATCAGGAGTCACACAGTAGGTTCCCAACCTCACGTGCGCTCCCTGATCGGTCACCAGTCCGATCAGACATCGCTGGATCGGTCACCAGACCGATCCACGAAGGAGCAGCGTGCCAATGTCCCTGATCGGTCACCAGACCGATCCAGGGACTCAAACCTAGCCCTCCAAGCTAGGAATTCATCCACCATAGCCCTCCAAGCTAAGGATTTTTCCATCTAACTCTCCAAGTTGGGAAGTTGCTCCTAACCCTCCAAGTTAGGACTTTTCACCTAGCCCTCCAAGCTAGGACTTTTCACCTAGCCCTCCAAGCTAGGACATTTCACCCAACCCTTCCGAGTTAGAAGATCATCCAACCTAGCCCTCCAAGCTAGGCACCTGACCCTCCAAGCCAGGACTTTTTCACCTAATCCTCCAAGATGGGAATTTGTACCTAACCCTCCAAGTTAGGACTTTTCACCTAGCCCTCCAAGCTAGGACTTTTCACCCACCTCTTCCGAATTAGGACTTTTCATACACCTAGCCCTCCAAGCTAGGATTTTCAACACCTAACCCTCCAGATTAGGATTTTCCAACACCTAGCCCTCTAGACTAGGATTTTCCATACCATGCCTGATCCCCGATCAGGACTTAATCATAATCAAACATCATCCACCTAAACTAAAATCGGTGTCAACACCAAAACAACAATCAGGGTCATACTGCATCAACAATCTCTCCCTTTCTGTTGTTTGACAACCCAATTTTATGTTTAGGGATTCTTAATCAAGTTTTCCAAATTTAGAATCATAGGGGAATCCAGATCCTCCCCCTACAACATGATCATCCTAAACTTAACCAACCACACTCTCCCCCTTTGTCGAACATGAAAATGGTCTAGACAGGTTGTTAAGTCCAACCACACTCTCCCTCAACCCTAGGGGTATCCCAAAACAACAAGGATTTGATTGAATATTGATAAGCATATGATCACATATGGCAAAAAGATATAGGCATGGCAAAACAGGCATATGTATCATATGAGTATGGTAGCATAAGCATGAACATAGCTATGGATCAAAAATACAGATAATATTGCATATCATCAACAAGAAGCATATCATCATGGGATAAAACATGCATCAGGTCATAAAATATCCTAAGAAATAACACGATGCAAGTCACGGGCATCTAAATCCAGAGACGTGTGGCACAAGGCCACACTAAGCAAGTCAAGGGGCATACACAGCCCAACAGTCAAACAGACTAAACACGGTCAAGTACACAAATCATGAGAAAAAGTAGCAAACACCCAAGTTCAAACATCAGCGGGGGGATCCTCATCGTGCACGAGATCATCCATCGTGACATCAGTAGGAGCAAAGGACCCTGGTGTAGTACTCGATGAAGGTGCACCTCCTGGAAATGTGTGGCTGCGCCACTCATCATACCATGTCTGCTGGAGGGTACGGGTCCTCGAGACCTCAGTCTCGATCCTGGTCAGTCGGCAATCAAGGGAGCGAAAACCTGACCGAAATTCCTCGCGATCTGTCGCCCTCAACTGAACAAACTCCTATAGCGTCTGATCCATCTCTGAGATCTGCCAGCGCAGATCTGGATCCGGCTCGTCGTAGTCATCATCAGCAGCAGCAGCAGCAGCAACTGGCGCCTGAACCTGTGGACCTCCCCTTGGTAACTCACCAAGAACCCTACCATCTTTCCAAACCAACGCCCGATCGTGCTCCCGAACAAGGATGCCGGACTTGGCGAATGCTCGCCGGCCAAGTCTGCAATCCTGTCGTACCATAGGCATCGTCCGGCCCTTGGTGACATCAACCTCTATTGACATGAGCCAGTCGGTGATGGCGTGACCAAAAGGCATGTAGACCGTGCGGTGGCTGGGATCTCGATAAGATAGAATGGACTGGAAGATGCTCTCCATGATGTCGAAGTCCAATCGGCGGTGCATGCCGTAGAGCATCAGATAGTGATAGGGTCGAATCTCAGTTAAAGGTTTGGAGGTGATTGGGAGAATACAGTTTGTGATAATCTTGAATAATATGTAGCTGGTGGGAGAAAGACGCAGTGCAGCAAAGGTAGGAAAGTCAGGGCCAAGCTCATCAAGACCGTCTGGGCGGGGATGACCAAAGAAATACTGATGGACAGAATCAGGGGTAACATCTGCAAATGGTGCTAGTAGGGGATTAGGAAGCTCGGGATAGATCGAATACATGTTTGGTGATCGTCGACCACCCAGAAACTCGGCAAGTATGTCATAGGAAAAATCGAGAGTCCTTTTAGCGACTCGAGTAGTGAACTCGAAGCCGCCTTGAGGACCCTGCTGAAGATTATTGTAAAACTCCGAGACAAGGTCATAGTTGATGGTTCACTCTAAGGAGAGGAGGAAACCAAGATTGTAAAAAGCAACGATCTCCATGATCGATGGACAGTACTCAGTCAGGAAGGGGACATCTATTGATCGGCAGGGTAGCATTTTGAAAGTCCTTGATTGGAAGGACTGCTCACATGCGGCATTTGGAAATCTAGAGCTCGAAGAGGGCTGTGGCCTTTTGGAGGGCGTAGAGGAAGAGGGGGCTTTCCCCTTCGAGCTGCCATCTGCAGCTTCTTTGCCCTTGGAAGATTTTCTAAAGAGTTGAATTGGTCATACACATAGTGCGAATCAATTGATCAAGATGGACGTAAATTGAATCAAAAATTCAAGGATTGATCATCAAAGGGAAGACCCAATCATAGGTAGACATTAGATCAAGATCAAAAGTAGAATAATAATGAGGTGAAAAATCGATTTGATCATTTGGTGAGAAAGTGAGGTCACGACAAATACACGAGGGTCACGGCACCACACCAAGAACAACACCAAACCATGATTAGCCTCAAAACACAATTTTATGAACTGATTTGCAAGAAAATCGAAGCCAAAAACTCACTTTGGTGCCATTAGTAGAGTTCTTGAGTCGCAAAGGGAAAAACGCTTGTGCAGGAGAGGCTCTCGGCGCAAGAGACGAAACGCGAGCCCCTTTAGCAAGAGAGAAACTCGCAGGAAGACACAGAGCCAGAGGAAGCTTCTTAGAACTACACGCTCACACTCACGAGAGGAAGACGAGGTCACAGGGAACGCTCTCGCACGAAGCAAGGTTGCGCGAGTGGGAGGTTTCGGCGCTAGGGTTTGGAAATGAGAGGGTGTTCGCGTAGTTAATCGGTTGGTGGATCAGTCCACCAACCGCAATTTAATGTTATGGAACGGATCACCGTTCGATCTGATAGCGCCCAGACCGATCAGGCTATAGCCTGATCGGACTGACCAGGGCCTGATCGGTCGGGTGACCGATCAGGAGAGCTCCTGATCGGTCGACTGACCGATCAGGACACGAACAGTAGGCTCGGAGAGAAACCTCTGAGCTCCCTGATCGGTCTGTGGACCGATCACCATAGGGTGCCAGATCAGTCCGGGGACCGATCCAGGCTAGCTCAGAACACTTGGTCAAAATTTTGGAAGGTCACTGCTTGGCTCGCTGATCGGTCTATGGACCGAACACCACAGGAAGGAGCCGGATCGGTCCGGGGACTGATCAGCCTTTTGCCTGATCGGTCCGGTGACTGATCACGGTTCCTGATACTCCCTGATACGATCTGAAATATTCAGTTTCAAATTTTCTGAAACTTTCCAACGAGATCTGGTGATGTTTATCGAACTTGGACATGATCTCATGACTAGAATTGATCCCTGAACAAGAATCAAAAGTCCTTATAGGTTCAATAATCACTTTGATCCATCTAAATGGAGTTAAACTCAATCAACAATCATTCAAGCAATTTCAACTAAGTTTGAATCAAATCCAATGTTCCAATCAAGTTTCCTTGATTGGAATGTCCAAGTATGATCATGGAGCCATATACACATATGTTATGCAATGGTTTTCCCCATACTTGGTCACCACAGTGATTATTATCTCGTCAACTTAATTTCTCAAGAGATGCATTGACATTTTGAGAAATTTAGTTGATCCTAACATCTCACCCCATATCTAGCAAACAAAAACGTTTTGGTAAACCTTATAGTTTGTGTGAGATGTTCCCAAAGTTACCCAATTGTTTCCCAACAATTTCGAAATAATCATGAAGGGTTTTGAATGCAATTCAACCCTATGAAGCACGACTCATTCCCAACTCCTGTCTTAGGAAACTAAATTCATTTTCGGGAAGTGGTTTAGTGAATTGCTTCCGACTTGACCAACTTACTAAGGACGAACCTAAGAATTGGCAACCCCCACTTGTGCTTTTCCGGTCCAACTTACATCCAGCGTAGTCGGAATCCGTATAGCCAATTAAATCAAAAGATTCGGTACGGGGGTACCATAGACCGACTCCAATTGTGCCTTTGAGATATCTCAAAATTCGCTTAACGGCGATTAGGTGAGATTCCTTGGCACAAACTTGATACCTAGCGTACATACCCACAACAAATAGAATGTCTGGTCAGCTGGCTTTGAGGTATAGCAAACTACCTATCATGCTTCGATATTGAGTTAGATCAACGGGTTTACCACTCTCATCATTGTCTAATCTTGTGTTTGTAGCCATGGGAGTGGTTACCTCTTTTGAATCATTCATGTTGAATTTGCGAAGCATTTCTTGAGTATACTTTGATTGGTGCACATGGATACCATCGCGAGTTTGCTTGATTTCAAGTCCAAGGAAGAAGGTCAACTCTCCCACTAGACTCATTTCAAACTCACTCTCCATGTGTCCAATGAACTCATTTAAATAGCCCTTATTATTTGAGCCACAAATTAAGTCATCGACATATACTTGGGCTACAAAAATGTTGTCACCATCTCTTCGTAGAAATAGTGTAGGGTCTATTTGGCCTCTAACAAAGCCCTTCTCAATCAAGAATGTCGACAACCGCTTATACCAAGCCGGGGGTGCTTGTTTAAGGTCATAGAGTGCCTTTTTGAGCTTGAACACGTGATTTGGGAATTCGGTATTCTCAAACCCCGGAGGTTGTTCGACGTAGACCTCTTCTCTAATCAAACCATTTAGGAAGGCCGATTTGACATCCATTTGGTATAATTTGAAGCCACGATGTGCTGCAAATGCAAGCATCAATCGAATGGACTCTAATCGTGCCACGGGAGCATAGGTCTCATCATAATCAAGGCCTTCAACTTAACTATAGCCCTTGGCTACCAAGCGTGCCTTGTTTCTAATGATTTCTCCCTTATGGTTTAATTTGTTTTTGAAGACCCATTTGGTTCCAATAATGGTGGTCTTCTTGGGTCTAGGGACTAAGTCCCAAACTTGACTCCTCTCAAATTGACCTAGTTCATATTGCATTGCAATGATCCAATCGGGATCACTTAATGCTTCATCAATTTTCCTAGGTTCAATTTCGAAAATTAAGGCAACTTCATTAGCTTCATTCCTAAAGAATGATCTAGTCCTAACCCCATGATAGATGTCTCCAACAATTTGATCTTGGGGATGACTAGAGGCTAATCTAGTTTGCCTAGGAGTTGGTGGTGCTTCTTGAACGGGTTCACTAGACACAAGTCCAGCCTCAGGATCCGGTTGATCAACGGGTTGTCTAGGTTCACCGTCATCAGACTCATCACCATCAACAACACTTGGAGTTTCTTTCAAACTTAGTCTCCTAAGTTCGAGTTGAACTCCTTCTACATTTCCTGATTGGTCACTTTATTTTGGAATTTCTTTAAAGACCACATCTGAAGACTCTTCAACTAATCTAGATTTCTTATTGTAGACTCGGTAGGCTTTGCTAACGAGAGAATACCCGACCAGTATCCCTTCATCAGCCTTTGTCGTGATCTTCCCAAGGTGGTCCTTGGTGTTTAGAATGAACACCTTACAACCAAACACCCTAAGGTGTTTAACCGTAGGTGGTTTTCCAAACCAAAGTTCATGGGGAGTCTTTCCTAAAAACCTATGAATGAGGACTCGATTTTGTACATAGCAAGCTGTATTTACAGCTTCGGCCCATAAGTAACTCGGGAGTGAGTACTCATTATGCATGCTTCGTGCAGCCTCTTGTAGAACACGGTTCTTCCTCTCTACAACACCATTTTGTTGTGGTGTTCTAGGAGTAGAGAACTCATGTCTATAACCCCTATCTTGACAAAATTCTAAAAACCTTTGATTTTGAAATTCACCTCCATGATCACTTCTAATTGTCTTAATTGTTAATGATTTTTCATTTTCAATTCTTCTACAAAAAGAAATGAAAATATCTAAGGTTTGGTCCTTATATTTTAAAAAGTAAGTCCATGTATACCTAGTAAAATCATCAATGATAACAAAGCAATATCTACTTCCATTCAATGATATGATAGTACTACAATCAAATAAATCCATGTGAAGTAAATCTAATGCACTGGAAGTACTTACAGCGCTTTTACCTTTATGTGCAGATTTTGTTTGCTTATCCATTTGACATGCATCACAAAGTTTATCTTTCTCATACTTGATGCTTGGTAAGCCACGGACTAATCCCTTGTTGG
This sequence comes from Boesenbergia rotunda, assembly GCA_024364735.1. Classification (NCBI taxonomy): domain Eukaryota; kingdom Viridiplantae; phylum Streptophyta; class Magnoliopsida; order Zingiberales; family Zingiberaceae; genus Boesenbergia; species Boesenbergia rotunda. The sequence goes on along the minus strand of JAGFNQ010009816.1, from coordinate 12,086 downwards.
CCAACTTCCGGATGTTCTTCATGTTAACATGTGCTAGCCTCCGGTGCCAAAGGGTGGACTCTTCTTCTTTTGACATGAGACACTTAGCAGAAACATTAGTAGCACTTTTAAAAGAAACTTGATAAATATTGTCTACTCTTGCTCCTACTAGTACTGTGTCCAAGGTGTCATTTTGTCTAACTAGATATTGACTTGGTTGGAAGTCAATTGTGTAACCCGTGTCACATAATTGACTCACACTTAGGAGATTAAATTTCATCCCCTTGACTAGAAGGACATTTGAAATTCTAAGATATTCGGATATTTGAATGTCTCCTATTCCTATGACCTTAAGACTACCATTGTTGCCAAATGATATATTACCTCTACTTTTCTTGTGAAGTGTGGTAAACAATGATCTATCCCCGGTCATGTGTTTGGAGCCTCCACTATCAACGAACCAAGTTGATAGATGCTCCCCCTCAATCATAACCTACACAATTCGAAAAATAGAAGTTTTAGGTACCCAAACCTTGGGACTTAAAGCATCAACTAAACATGACTTAGGCACTCATGCCTTGACCATTTTCTTTTGAGTCTTGGGTGTCCTAGATTGTCTCATATCAGTCCTAGACATGAGAGACACAAATAACGGTTCCTTAGGACGGTAACCAATACCGGCCCTATTGTAAACAACCCTTTGGGCATTTAGGATCATGTCTAGGGTCTTAGAGCTATTTGAGAATTTCCCAAGAATATTCTTGAGCTTCTCAACTTCACTCTTCAATGATTGGTTTTCCTCTACTAGCAATTCATCATGCAAAGTATTGACTTCCTCAACCTTAGAGGATTTCAACTTTTCAATCTCATGTTTCAATGATTTAATTTCATCTTCTAGCAATTCAACATGCAAATCATCAATGTTATTATCTCTAGATACTTTCAATTGATCAATTTCTAATTGCAATGCTTTAACCTTATTCTTTGATTTCTTAAGCATACTAGTTAAACATGCAATTGCTCTATAACGCTTTTCAAGCTCGGGAGAAGTTACCTCTTCATCATCCGAAGATGATGAAGCCGCGTTTGAGGAGCTTGAAGATTCATCACTGCTCTCCTCTCCAAGAGCCATGAGTGCCACTTGCCTTGTGCTCTTCTCCTCCTCCTCTTCATCGGATGAGCTTGAGGATGACTCATCCCAAGTGGCCTTCAAGGTCTTCTTCTTCTTGGATTTCTCTTCTTTTCTTTTGGATTTCTCTTCCTTCTTCTTCAGTTTCGGACATTCATTCTTGAAATGCCCTTTTCTACCATACTCAAAACAAGATGCATTAGTCTTATCAAGTTTGGATTCACTCGAGTTACCTCTACTCTTGAAACATCGATTCCTTCGCATCATTCTCCTCACAAAGTTCGCCATCTCGGAGGAAGAAGAGCCGCTGCCATCTTCCTCGGAATCGGACTCGGATTTGGAAGAGGATGAAGACGAAGAGGCCTCCTTCTCCTTCTTCTTCTCCTTCTTCTTCTTGTTTGACCGGTCCCCTGCAACTAAGGCAATCCCCTTCTCCTTGGGGCCTTTGTTAGCCATTTCATGCAATTCCATCTCACAAAATAAATCATCTAACTTTACAATAGATAGATCCTTGGACACTTTGTAGGCATCCACCATGGATGACCACAAAGCATTCCTTGGAAATGCTTTCAAGACATACCTCACAAGGTCGCGATTCTCGACCTTTTCATCAATTGAATGAAGCCCATTGAGGACTTCCTTGAACCGGCTATGAAGCTCACTTACTGACTCATTCTCCTTCATGGAGAGATTTTGAAGTTGATTGAGGAACAAGTCCCTCTTTGCGATTCTAGAGTCTCGGGTGCCTTCGTAAAGCTCAATGAGTTTGTTCCACAAGTCCTTTGCACTTGTGAAAGGACCAACCTTGATGAGTTGGTCTTTGTTCATGCCACATTGTAGAGTGACAACCGCCTTCGCGTCGGCTTCACTCTTTCGAGTTTGTTCGGTCATCCATCTCCACGACTCAAGTTCTTTGCCTTCATCATCCTTAGGAGGGGTGAATCCCTCCTTCACCGCGAACCAAGTATGGATGTCCATCTTCAAATAGTATTTCATCTTTGATCTCTAATATTGAAAGTCAGCGCCATCAAAGAATGGAGGTCGGGTGGTGGAGAAGCCTTCTCTCAAAGCCATCTTGTTGATAACTCTTGGATGTTAAGCCGTAAACAGAGCCCCAAGCTCTGATACCACTTGTTGGGAACGAATGTCTAGAGAGGGGGGGTGAATATAGCCAATCTCTTTGACTTTAAGCACTTGTGAGGTTTCTGCACTCAACTTATCAGTAGCACAGCGGAAGAAGCAAAAGAAAGGAAGCAGTACAGTAAACAAAACAGAAATGAAAGCAAGCAAGAACAACTACCAAAGTCAATAACAAGAGGGTTTACAAGGTTCGGGGATAACTTGCCCCTACTCCTTGGTGTGCCCTTAAGGTGGGTGATCCCTTGATCATCGGCAGATCAAGCCCCGGTGTTCACCGGATATAACGCAACCTCCTTCTCGGTGGAGAAACCTCTCCACAGCGTTTCAAGAAAGGATATAGATTTAAGCTTAATGAAACACAGAGAAAACTCTTACCCAACACCTAGCAAGGACAAGAACACAGCGAGCTTATCCTGAGCTCCACCCAGTGACGATCTCACGCAAGGACTCCCTCTTTCGTGTCTTCTCACTGTTGGACTCCAAGCCCCTTGTTCTTTCCTCCCAGCACTCACGTAAAAGTTGGTTGCTCCTCAGATCTCAATGACTTGCTCAAAGAATCAACAGCACACGCACACAGCAAGCCAAGTGTGGAGAACACAAAATCGCAGCAAGAACTTCAGCAAGCTCGAACACTTAGGATTCTCAAACTCTCAAAACTCTGCTTCAACCGAAGTCTCTTCTCGCTTTTGTTTCTCCACCAAGCATCAGATGACACCATCTCTGTAGCTCCCAGCTGCTCATCTGCCAACGCCAGCTACCACTGAGCTATCCCTGGACTCCCTGAGCTTCCCTCAGCCAAGCTCCAGTCTCAGCTCCAGTTTGCATCTCGGCCGTTGCAACCTGAGATGGAAAAACGGACAAACCTGCTCCAAGGAAAGCCTCCATTGACTTCTCCTTGAGTGTTTGAATCCTCCCCTATCACCTGCAGCTTAATCAGAGTGTTAGAGCAGCATATCAAGCAGTAAATCAAGATTCAGAAGTGACGCGTAGAGAATCGGATATGTTCAGAGCGTCTGACAATGCAATTTGAATTAAAGTGATCGGTCACCGGACCGATCCAGGACTTGTGGATCGGTCACCATACCGATATACTGCTTTGCTAGGATTCCCAGCTCTTACGACAACACAGGCCTGATCGGTCACCGGACCGATCAGAGTGAAGCCTGATCGGTCACCAGACCGATCAGAGTGAAGCCTGATCGGTCACTCAGACCGATCAGGACAGATGAACAGTGATTTTTTAATCAGATCCTAAGTCCCTGATCGGTCACTGGACCGATCCAGGGTCTGATCCGCAAGGGAACTCACTCACTATCTGCTCCCTGATCAGTCACCGGACCGATCAGGGGCAAGGCAGCAAGGAAGCAGCCTGCTCCCTGATCGGTCACCGGACCGATCAGGAGCCACACAGTAGGTTCCCAACCTCACGTGCGCTCCCTGATCGGTCACCAGTCCGATCAGACATCGCTGGATCGGTCACCAGACCGATCCACGAAGGAGCAGCGTGCTAATGTCCCTGATCGGTCACCAGACCGATCTAGGGACTCAAACCTAGCCCTCCAAGCTAGGAATTCATCCACCTTAGCCCTCCAAGCTAAGGATTTTTCCATCTAACTCTCCAAGTTGGGAATTTGCACCTAACCCTCCAAGTTAGGACTTTTCACCTAGCCCTCCAAGCTAGGACTTTTCACCTAGCCCTCCAAGCTAGGGCTTTTCACCCAACCCTTCCGAGTTAGAACATCATCCAACCTAGCCCTCCAAGCTAGGCACCTGACCCTCCAAGCCAGGACTTTTTCACCTAATCCTCCAATATGGGAATTTGCACCTAACCCTCCAAGTTAGGACTTTTCACCTAGCCCTCCAAGCTAGGACTTTTCACCCACCTCTTCCGAATTAGGACTTTTCATACACCTAGCCCTCCAAGCTAGGATTTTCAACACCTAACCCTCCATATTAGGATTTTCCAACACCTAGCCCTCCAAACTAGGATTTTCCATACCATGTCTGATCCCCGATCAGGACTTAATCATAATCAAACATCATCCACCTAAACTAAAATCGGTGTCAACACCAAAACAACAATCAGGGTCATACTGCATCAACAATGAGGAAGAGAGTAGGCTTTGGAAGCTTTGGGCACTTAGAAGAAAATTTTTCAATCACACTTCGTAACCTCTTCATGTCCCAAAGCCTCCTCTTAAATAGAGGAGAGAGTTGTTAACAAACAGCTCAGGCCTGACACCAGTGACTGCCACCAGGACCAGTCGATAGGTGTCCAACCAACGACTAGGATAACGACTCTATTTTGAGTAGACCAGTCGACTGGTACCCGGACCAGTTGACTGATCTTTTTGTATGTTTCCTGTCAACGCTGTCAGTCGACTACTTCCCTTGCCAATCGATGACCCAGCTTACAAACTCACTTTTAACCTTTCCAGAGTCCATCCTTCGCGTATGCCTTGAAGTCCACTTCCTCGGCTTGTCCCTTGAAGTTCTCTTCCTTTGGCTCTCATCCCTCGGATGCTCATATAAGCCTGCAGCTTGTCTCCATGCTATCCTTCGCGTATGGCTTTGAAGTCTCCTTCCTCGGCTTGCCCCTTGAAGTCCTCTTCCTCGGTCTCGTCCCTCGGATGCTTCACTCCGTTAATCCTCATATGTGATTCACCAAGTCCTACAAAACTCAAACACACACATCAAATCAACATGAAAACCTAACTTAATCATATTGACACACACATCAAAACTCATGAACTACACGATCAAACTTGGGTCGATTGCACCAACAATCTCCCCCTTTTTGATGTGTGGCAATAAGTTTATGTTAGGCACAATGATAACAATTAAATATTAAATGCATAGTATATTAAAATACATAAACATGCATCCTCCCCCTTAACCTTTGCCTTATCACATGATTTTCAATTTTTTCACAAACATAAATAATTAAGTTAAATTCTAACTTAAACCATTCAATTCTCCCCCATTGACACCATCAAAAAGATTACACCAAGCAATATTAACCTACGGTATCAAATAGGACAAGGTTTCAACTTCTGAAAATATACAAAAATTAGAAAACTTATGTACCAGTCGACTGGTCTCATCGAAACTGTCCTTTTTGTCAAGAAACAGTAATATCAGTCGACTGACCCTTGGTACCAGTCGATTGATACATTTCTAATTCAAATTTTAGCCTTTTGAGTTGAATTTCAGAAATATATAAAAAATTCCAAAAAATTTGAAAAATTATAAAATTTTACAAACATATTTCTTATGATATTTTCTAACAAAGAAAAATATATTTTCATGAAAAATCCAAATATGTTTGACTTTTTGACCAAAACTTAAATACTTTGAAAAACATTCAACTTTGTATCAATATTAAGTCCTAGTTTTGAACCCTTGTGTTTCTCAAATCTATGTCATAGCAAATAAAATACAGAATTGTTTTAAAATACTTGAAATGTCCAACTATGATCTATGGGCAAGATGTCTATTAATTAAATATTTTCTTTCCCCATAGTTGGTCTATGATTACTAAAGTGATACAATTTATAATCATCAAAATGTCATAAACAAATGTGAATTATGAGTATCATCCTAACATCTCATATGCATAAATAAAATTATAAGTCAAGTCATTATGAGATGTACTAAGGGTAATCTCAATTTAGCCTATTTTATCATGAATTTCTATTTGGGCTAAGTACTCCCCTTTAAAGTCTCAAGTCAACCAAATTTTAAAAATTTAAAATTTTAACAACATGGTTGACTAAACCTAAATCCTCTAACATTTGAGGATTGACATTGACACCCAATAGAAATGTTTCCTAATTGGGTTGACCAAATATTCTTTGGAAATCCATTTTCTAGCTAAGATTTTGATTTTTGCTTGTCCTCTAGCAAATAGGCAATGATAAGTCTTTTCATTACTAGAATCACTATACCCTAAATCCCTTTTCTTGAAACTTGCTCTTTGACTCTTAATAATCATGTCTAGGATGTTAGAGCCAATTTTAAATTTTCTAAGGGCTTTACTAAGGTTATCCACCTTTTCCCTTAATTCCTTATTTTCATCTTCTAAACATGAATCATTTAAATTAGAAGAGTAGGAAGTATGCATGTTATCCCTAAGTGTAATTGATTCTAGTTTTTCATTTAGCATACAAATTTCATTTTTTAAACACTTAATTTTCTTTCTAGCCTTAAACAAATCATCATTGATGCTAGAAATAATGTTTACTAAAGTGGTAGTGGGTAGATTGTATACCTCACTTACCGAGACGTCCGTATCCGAAGATTGACCTCCCCCTTCACTTGAGCTCCCTTCTTCATCTTCACTTGAGTTTTTTTCATCTTCGAATGAAGTGGACGCTATATCTTCAATTCCCATTAGAGTAAAATGGGATACATGGTGTTCTTTTTCTTCCAATGAAGAAGTATCATCCCATGTTGCCTTTAAGTTTTGAACCTTCTTGCCTTTTTATTTTCTTTTCTTCCTTCTTCTCTTCCTTCTTCTTCAAGAGTGGACAATCATCCCTTATATGTCCTTCTTCATGGCAATTGTAGCATATGATCTTTCTTACCCTACTTTTGCTTCTTGAATTTTTCCTACTATGAGATTTGTTAGAAGAAAAACTTTTAAATGTCTTCCTCATCTTCTTTACCATATATGCCTCTTGATCACTATCCATTGAGACGCTTGAATCTTTTGAATCAGATGACGATGTGTATGCAATCTTCTTCTTGTCCTTCTTCTTCTTCCTCTCTTTTTCTACAATAAGAGCTATACTCTTTTCTTTGGAAGACACGTTAACTTGTTCATAAAGGTCAACATCACAAAATAATTCATCAAGCTTAACTAAAGAAAGATCCCTAGAGACTTTATAAGCATCAACCATTGAGGTCCATAAAGTGGTTCTAGGGAATGATTGAAGCACATACCTTACTAGTTATGGCAGGCCACTTAATGGCCATTAATGGCCATTATGGCCGGCCACTTAATGGCCATTAATGGACATTATGTGGCCGGCCACAATGAGAGGAAAAACCAAGTGTTGGTTCCATTTTTCTCATTGTGTGTCTTCTCTTCTTCCTCCTCCAAGTGTTGGTGCTCTTCTTCTTCTCCTCCTCTTGGCCAAACCCTTGAAAGGTGCTAGCACACCTAAAGGGTTTCCTCCATCCACTTTGTTCGCGTGGATACTTCTAGAGGGACGGCACTTGATGTCCTAGAGATCCGACATCCAAAAGGAGCGAGCGGGATTAAGCGGGGCACGCACCAAAGGTAGAATGATTTATCCCTCTTTAGATCTAGGAGTAGATCGAGTTTTGAGCATGAAATGAATACGTGATTTTTCGTTTCGGAATTTTTCTTCGCACGAGATCCATGGCTTTGGGTTCTCGGGGTTTTCGCGACGCGAAAAGGCGGTTTTCGCGGCCCGAAAAACCCAACAGTTGTATCAGAGCCACGTGCGAAGCACGTATTTATTTATTTTTTTTTGTATGGGATACAAAATTTAGAGTAGTTTATGATTCTGTAATTTTTCTAATTTTTAGGGTTTTATGAGTATTTTTCTCGTAGAGGCGAAGCAATGAGTGTGAAGCACTTGTACACTTCGACTACCGAGAAAAACTTCTCCGAAACGGCAAGTTTCGCCCAAATAGATTTTGGGACAGCGGGTTAGGCACTGTTAGATCGCGATACAACACTCACGAAATTAATTTCGTGAGTAGGGGCGCCGCCCCTAACCCCGCAAGGGGCCTTGTCACGTGATTGTGCCCGAAACCTGCTTAACGGGACCGCCGTGGAGTTGTGACTCATAAAATTCGTAAAATACATAGAAAAATTAGATAAATTTCTGTAAAATACATAATTTTGAATTATGTACAGTAGTGTGATGGTCATGGCCCAAGACCCTATTTTAATTAGATTAAAATATGTGTGTAATTCATATTACGGCCTGCGTGCCGTTATTTGTGTTGTGTGTGTTGTATTGTGATTGCGACCTGCGTGTCGGCCTTTTATTTATTATTTCTGTTAAAATTAGTTTAAGACTCGAATGTAACTCGAGTATAAATTTTGTAATGTACAAAATTGAAGATGAAGGAAATTCTGGAGAAGACGGACTCGTGGGAAGCAAGCCGACAACACATGGGGTTCTGGAAGGAGGAGCTTGGAGAAGCTGCTGCCTAGACCCTAGGTTGACCAAAGGATCTTCTCATTGGCTTGAGAAGATCTTAGTAGGGCCATGACTAATCACACTTTAATTTTCTTGTATATTTTATTTTTGCTTATATGTATGTGATGCATGTTAGTATAGAATAGAATATACATGAGTGTATATGATGCACATGTAATGTGGGAACCACATCTTGATGTGCACCTAATACACATTTAGGTTAAATTAGATTTAATAAATGCCTAAATACGATGCACATCATCAATTAGATTAGATCTAAATCGAAATCAACTCGTATATGCCTAACGAGCCTTGATACCCATCACTACCACGATCATATGCGATTGTTGAATCTGCCAAAGCAGAGCAATGCATTTAATCGTGGTGGGATGCGGAGGGACAACCTTGGTCCCGCCTATCACGCTTGGGTTAGATTGAGCTCAATTAGATTGAGTAACTAGTTAGCTCAATTGGATCGAGCCTAACTATAGGCATACTCCAATAGTTGGAAAGGTAGGACAAGATCGCATTTATCAATAGTCTTGGGCGATTTAGCCAAAGCTAACTCAAGATTATTCATAAATGTTAGTTCTTGATCCTATAAACAAGAGTTGCATAGAGATGTAATTGGTAATTAGTACCTACCGATCATACTAAGTCTTGGGCAATTTAGCCAAAGTTAACTCAAGGCGTTGTATGATGTGGATCTTGACCTACGAGAATTATAGTTAGTTGGTGTGGATCTAGTAGTGTGGTTTTACCACATCTATGACTCAATTCTACCAAAGCCCTATAATTCAGTGGGAGCATCATTTAATTAAAGGCCTAGTTAAATGATAAATAAAATATGATACAATGGTGGATATTTATTTTCTGCATTTTATGTTGTAGATTACCATGTCAAACACGAACACTCTACGATCTGTTCTTGAGAAGGACAAGCTCCTAGGAGCTAATTTCCTGGACTGGTACAGGAATCTGAGGATAGTCCTCACGCAGGAACGTAAGCTGTACGTTCTGGAGCAAGCAGTTCCTGATGCACCACCAGCCTCTGCCGCTCGTAGTGTTAGAGATGCTCATCAGAAGCATCTAGATGACGCGTTAGACGTGTCATGCCTAATGCTATGCTGTATGTCTCCTGAGCTTCAGAAGCAACACGAGAAAATGAATGCTTTTGATATGATTGGCCATCTCAAGCAACTATATCAAGGGCAGGCAAGGCATGAGAGGTTTGAAGTGACTCAGGCCCTCTTTTCATGCAAGATGAAAGAGGGAACCCCTGTAGGAACTCACGCACTCCAAATGATTGGGTACGTCGAGAACCTCGAGAGGTTGGGGTTCCCTTTGGGCCAAGAGCTGGCTACCGATCTGATCCTGCAATCGTTGCCGGTAAGTTACCGTCAATTCGTCATGAACTACAACATGAACGAATTAGACAAACCACTGCCCGAGATATTCAACATGTTAAGAACTGCTGAGCCTAATCTCACCACTGCCAAGTCCAGTACCGTCCTAATGGTACAAAAGGGCAAGGGTAAGGGCAAGTGGAAGCCCAAAGGTAAGGGTAAGACCCAAAACAAGGGCAAAGCCAGCTCTTCAACACTCAAACCTAAAGGTGGGGTTGCTAAGGATGCTACCTGCTTCCACTGCGGTAAGACTGGGCATTGGAAGCGGAACTGCAAGGTATACCTGGAAGATCTGAAGAAGAAGAGAAGTGAGACTTCTACTTCAGGTATAAATGTTATAGAAGTCAACCTTTCTATTTCTACATCATGGGTATTAGATACTAGGTGTGCTTCTCACATTTGTACTAATGTGCAGGCGCTGAGAAATAGCAGGGCATTGGCCAAGGGCGAGGTGGACCTACGAGTAGGCAATGGAGCAAGGGTTGCTGCTGTTGCTATAGGGACTTACTTTCTATCTCTACCCTCTGGGCTTGTACTGGAATTGAATAACTGTTGTTATGTACCTGTACTAACAAAGAATATCATTTCAGTTTCATGTTTAGATAACAAAGGTTTTTCATTCATAATAAAGGACAAATGTTGTTCTGTTTATTTAAAGGATATGTTCTATTGTAGCGCACATCTGATGAATGGCCTCTATATTCTAGACATAGAGAGCCCTATCTATAATGTGAATACTAAGAGGTTGAGATCAAATGAGTTTACCCAACCTATCTCTGGCACTGTCGCTTAGGCCACATAAATGAGAATCGCTTGTCCCAGCTCCATAAGGATGGTTTGCTGGACCCATTTGATATTTAGTCATATGAGACATGCGAGTCATGCCTTCTAGGCAAGATGACTAAGACTCCCTTTAGTGGACATAGCGAAAGAGCGACAGACTTGTTAGGACTCATACATAGTGATGTATGTGACCCTTTCAATGTCGCTGCCAGCGGTGGTTACAGGTACTTCATCACATTTACTGATGACTTCAGTAGATATGGCTATGTGTATTTGATGACACATAAGTCAGAATCCTTTGAAAAGTTCAAAGAATTCAGAAATGAAGTACAGAACCAACTTGGCAAGAGTATTAAAATACTTTGATCAGATCGAGGTGGAGAATACTTGAGCCATGAGTTTCGTGACTACCTAGCTGAGTGTGGGATTCTATCCCAACTCACTCCCCCTGGAACACCACAGTGGAATGGTGTATCCGAAAGGAGGAATCGTACCTTATTAGATATGGTACAATCTATGATGAGTCACGCAGATCTTCCTATATCCTTTTGGGGATATGCTCTAGACACGGCAGCGTTCACACTAAACCATGTTCCATCAAAGGCTGTCATGAAGACACCATATACGATATGGACAGGGAGGAGTCCCAAGATGTCTTTCATGAAGGTTTGGGGTTGTGAGGCTTACGTACGACGTCAAGTCTCAGACAAACTGGGACCCAAATCTGATAAGTGTTATTTCATAGGGTATTCCAAGGAAACGAAGGGATACTACTTCTACATTCCTAGTCAGCACAAAGTGTTTGTTGCTAAGACTGGAGTATTTCTAGAAAGGGACTTTGTTTCTAGAAAGACTAGTGGGAGTACGTTCAGTCTTGAAGAAGTTCAAGACATGGACAATAGCACTGAAGCCTTGATGGAAGTTGAACAGGAACCACAAAGTGTGGTGGTTGATGAGGTTGTTGCACAAGAAGCTGTGGAACAACAACCTGTTCATGTAGACCTACCTCTTCGCAGGTCTGATAGGGTACGTCGTCAGCCTGAGAGATACTCATTTCTCTTGTCTGACCATGATGACGTTATGCTCGTTGAGAACGAGCCTACCTCCTATCAGGAAGCTGTGATGAGCCCAGATTCTGAGAATGGTAGAGGCCATGAGATCCGAGATGGATTCCATGTACACCAACCAAGTATGGACTTTGGTTGATCCACCTGAAGGGGGTCAAACCCATTGGGTGTAAGTGGGTCTTTAAGAGAAAGACTGACATGGATGGACTTGTACATACCTATAAGGGTAGACTAGTAGCTAAAGGTTTCAAGCAAATTCATGGTATTGACTATGATGAAACTTTTTCTGCAGTCGCGATGTTCAAGTCCATTAGGATCTTGCTTGCTATTGCAGCATACCACATTATGAGATCTGGCAGATGGACGTCAAAACTGCGTTTCTGATGGAAACCTCCTCGAGGAA